>JZKD02S1686214.1:89694-100265 GCA_000966675.3 Picea glauca
ATTGGTGTCTGAAATTTCTATCCAAATGTATTGATTAAGAGGGTCAATCTTATGAAGTTGAATGTGAGGATAAATGTTCTTTCTAATATAACAAGCTATGCCTCCTATCCCTCTATGGTAGAATTTTTTGTTCCATACCGACCTCAAGACAAATCCTTCCATGTAAGGGACCTTAGACTCCTCATGCTCCCAAGTTTCAGCTAGATAAATAAATGTGTGTTTATATATATATATATATATATATATATAAACACACTCATTTTCAAAATGATATAGCTCGAAATCATTTTCAAAATGATACATCTTGAAAATGTCACTGAAGAGACTTTATTGCAAAGACGTTTCGACCATAGTGATACTACGACGTTTCCAACTTTATTGCAAAATCTGAATAAGTATTTTTCTTATTTTTTTCATTGACGGCTGCAATAATTATAATATTCAGTTTCTAATATTCCCTCAACGATGATCTCGGCCCACGGATTTAAATAATTTGAAACTAGATTTTCAAGATGGTTGTCTTTCTTTTTGGAACTTTGAAAACATGGAATGGAAGGAAGACTGCATTGTATAAGGATTGTCCACACATTGTTTAAATTTCAGGGAAACCCAAAAAGTTAACCCTTTATCCTAACATCAAAATTTCCAATGGAGGGAAGACTAGCCAACAATTCAGCAAATGAATAGTAATTAGTACAGACAGTCGACCTCACCTTCTATGTGAAGGTATATTAGTCACAATTGGGTATTTGACAATCTGTATTGTTAATAGGAAGAGGTGCCTGGTTCCATAGTCGTTGGACCTCTACTTCATTGCAGTGACACTAAGAGTATTGCCATCGTAGATTTCAGTACAACAAGATGAGCCTGCAAAACTTTGCCATGCAGATCCTATTTTCCTCATTGCCTTTTTTCTATACCCATCATCTGCTATCCCCAATTCTTCATTATCTCGAGATACCAGAGTCCCGATTTCAATGAAATCAACAATGGACGATTATTATGGTATGTTACATAGCTGGAAAACCTCCGAAAACACCACCCATTGCTCATGTACTAGCGTCCAATGTGACCATCTCGGTCGAATAGTAGTGCTAGAGCTCTCCTGGACGTATCTTTCAAGACCATTCCCCAATGAGGTCACAAACTTGCCAGGCCTCCATTTGCTCAATGTCTCCTATAACCACCTCCATGGAAGTCTTACCTCCAAGATATCAAAATTGAAGAACCTAGAGGCCCTCAATGTCTCTTACAACTATTTGTCAGGGGCACTTCCTCCCGAGATTGGAAATTTGAGCAATCTTGTCCATCTCCATATTGATGGTTGTGGTCTAAGTGGTTTAATTCCTTATGGGATTGGTGGTCTGAAAAATCTAGAGACATTGTCTTTGAAAGCCAATGGCCTCACTAGTGAAATACCCGTGGAATTCTGGAAACTCAACGAGTTGAGAGAGTTGGATATTTCAAAGAATGAACTACAAGGAAGGATTCCATCTTTCATTGGGGACTTGCCAAATTTGGAGGTTTTGGGGCTTTCGTATAACGATTTCACAGGTCTCATGCCTAAGCAACTAGGCGTAAGTGGAAAGCTACTGCAAGTGGATGTTTCTTCCAATAGGCTGACTAGTTCCATCCCTTCGAATCTCTGCAATGACGGAAGGTTGTAGATATTGACTATAGAAAATAATTCATTTGTGGGCCCGATTCCTGACTCTCTGGGCACATGCAATTCTCTGGTTGAAGTTCACATGCAGGGAAATTATTTAAATGGTTCGATTCCTACAGACTTACTATACTTACCCAAGATGATTGTGATCCTCGAAAATCACTCCCGAGTCGATGAGTGTTTCACTAAACATATCACATTCTGAAGCCAATACGCCTTCCAAGCCCAGATCAATACTATTCACCCAATAAGCAGAAAGATTTTGTTCATTTAATGGGTTCCGTGCTTGTGCCAATGTCAATATATCTTTTTCTTTTAATGCTTCCTGTAGTGGGATTGATAAAATGGAACTGTCCCCCATCCCCAAGATTCAATCCTTCCCCAGAGCCACTACTATTCCTGGATTTCAGCTTATTTCATGTAAAATAAGATAAACCACCTTCAATAATCCGCTCCAGATTTTTGAGACTTTGTTATGCACAAATGAACTAGATCTTAGCCATGTAGTGAGATTCCTGTTGTCAAGATATTTTTCAATTATAATCTTATGCCAAACACCTTTCCCCATAAGAACTCTCCAGAGGGTAATCGGTGCTAATGCTTTGCTGAAATAAAAAATATTGAGAATGCCCCAACCCCCCATCGATTTTGGAACTGAAATCTTCTCCCAGTTGCATAAATGCAGATGGTGAGTGACACTGTCTCATTTCCACAAGAAAGTGAACATCATCTTCCTTAGCATGTTCAAAACCAAGATAGGTACTATTGCCATAGATAGCTAATAGACCGACTGACTTGTTAAAACTGCTTTCAACAAAGTTAGACGTCCACCCAACGACAACCATCTATAACACTAGTTATTTATTCTCTTTTCAAATTTTTTTAGTAGCCAATTCCATTCTTCCATGTGCTGTGCACCCGCTTTGAGATAAAATCCCAAATATTTGAAACCCAGGTCCATCGAAACAAACTTAAAAGGGAAAACAACTTTGAAAACATTAAGATCCAGATCGGTTAATCCAACATGATGAAAAGTAGATTTTACAATATTTATTTGTAAGCTTGATGTTAAACAAAAGAAATTTAGGATTTTTTCAATCTCCCACCACTCCTGCATAGTAGCCTTTGTTAAAATGACCACATCATCAACACAAAGTATATGTAAATTTTTAAAGATCTGGAAACTGATATACCTATCAATAAACCAACACTTTGACTTTCTTTCAGAAGGAGACTCAATCCTTCCATAACTAGTATGAAGAGTAAAGGGGAGAAAGGACAGCCTTGTCGTAGTCCTCTGCAACTCTTAAAGAAATCCGTAGCTTCTCCATTTACCAACACTGAATATAAAGTGGATACCACACAACTCATAATCTAGTTGGTCATATTGATTCCCATACCTATTTGTAGAAGAATTAATCTCAGCAGATCCCAGTTTACACAGTGATATGATTTCTTTAAATCAAGCTTTAATACCAGAGACTTAATTTTCTTCTTCTTTATGCTATGGACACATTCATGTACTGTACCAATGGCATCCTGTATCTGTCTCCCTTAGAGAAATCCCAACTGCTCTTCAAAAAAGGATCTAGAGCGAAAAGGTTTTATACGATCTGCTATAACCTTTGAGATAATCTTATAGCACAAGTTACAAAGGGAGATTGGACAAAAATCTCCAAAGAGATGTGGTTTGTTTACTTTCAGGATTAGAGTGATAAAAGTAAAATTTAAAGCTCCTGTAATAAACCTTTTTTGTCTAGACTCCTCCACCATTCCAAGAAGATCCTCCCCTACAATATCAAAAAAATCCTTGAAAAATTTGACAGTTCAACCATTTAAACTTGGATAAAACTTTCTGAAGTTCCTTCAAGTCAACCGATTTATATAAGGCCTCTGCTTCCATATTATTTATCATATCTTTAAGCAATGCAACCACCTTAACTTGTTATCTTACTAGAGGGCCCGTCCTGTCTTTATAAAAATCTTTAAAATGGTGAAAAACAACTTTTTTTAAATTTTCCTGTCCATTGTGTGTCTGACCCTCCTCATCCTTTAACTCTTATAGAAATTTTCTATTCCTCCTAAAACTCACATAACTATGAAAGAATTTAGTATTTTGATCTCCATTATGTAACCAAATGGCCCGACTGCGCTGACGCCATTGTTCCTCTGTTTCAAGTAGAATCTTCGATCTTTCTTGTTCCAATGAGTTAAGAGACTAATCATCAAAATTAATATAGATGCCATTAATTAGATTTTGTAATCTAAAAGTTATCTCCTTTTCCAACTCAGTGAGTCTACAGTTTTTTCGGTGCCTTTCCTCCTTTTGCCAGGTTCTTGTTAAAATTTTCAAATCCTTTAGTTTCCAAACAAGTCTCCTTTGTCTTCCATCCTCCAGTAGATACTTAGGATCTCTCCAGATTTTTTGTACTATCTCAGTAAAGATTCTTTTTGTCGACCACAGTGGATTAAATTTGAAAGGAAAAGCTTTAAAAGACGAAGATGAATCAAGATGTAATACAATTGGTGCATGATCAGATATGTAGGGAAACTCAACCAATGCCCTATATACTCCCACTGATGCCAAAAGATCTTCATAAATAAGCGAGCAATAAAGTCGCTTAGAAATAGACTCAGTACCAGCTCGACCATTCCTCCAGGTTGGCACCAAAGTCCTAGGAACAATATCTATCAACTTATTCTTATGGAAATAATTCGTAAAAAAGCTGGCCAGGGTACCCAAAGTATTTGTTCCTCCCCATATCTCCCCAGAAGAGAGGGTCAAGTTTAGATCACCAACAATTACTAAATTCTTTAGTGCTAAAAGTCCATACTTCTCCAGCCTTTCCCAGAACTGTTTATGCTCCGAGAAAAACCCATAGATATTAAGAAATGATATTTGCCTCTTACTTTCCAGATCCAAACCTGTCAATAAAATCCCACCACAAGTGAGATAGGGAATCAACTCAAAGGAATTTGGGTCCCATGAGACTAATAAACCCCCAGATTTACCCACAGAGTTTACTGCATAGCAGTGCCAACTAGGTCTTAGTAAATGAAAAAAGGCACGAGCTTTTTCTGCATGGACTAAAGTCTCTCGAAGAAAAACAATATTAGGTCGCACTTTATCAAGAAGTCCTTGGACAAAGGCTAATTTTAGGACGCCCCCCATTCTCCTGATATTGAGAGAGATTAATAACATTATTTGGATCATGCAAGGGCCTTCAAAGCTCTAAGGGCCCCACCATCAGTGGAAGATCGTAAAGAAGGTTCGACAACCTTTTCAATGGATGCTTTTTTCCTAGCACTTCGAGTTTTCACCAGAGAGTGCTCAATACCTAAGCCTCTTGACCGAGTGAACTCTTTCCCGGCCTCCCCGACGTCTATACTTTACCACTGTAATCATCAAGTTCGGTCTCCTGGACTGTTTCTAAATTACCAATAAAAACTGACAATTTGACAGTAGAATCATTACCGCGAATGAATGGGATAAGTGAATCAAGTACCACATTCATATTTGACTCTTCATCTTCCAATTCATGGTAACCAGGAAGATTAGTAGGTAGTTCCGGTTTAGGTTGACTAGAGCTCGAGATATGAGAAGACACATCTAGGGAGAAGGGCTCAAGTGAAGGGTTTCGGTCAGTAAGTTTGTCAATTGACACAACCTGTCGGTTCGTCTGAACCACAGGATCCATAGCCCTATAAACAGTCTGTGAAGTTGTATGTGAGTTAGAGCCCTCAGCAGAGTCAACAGTGTCTCCCGAATGTCCATGTACAGATAAAGGTCACGAATCGACATCAACAATAACTTGTTTAAGACATTCAAAAGATAATACCAGTTCTCTTTCTCCAGAAGTCAGAGAATTATAAAAAGACAAACATAAGGATTGAATCTTACCTAACACCGTCGAAGAGGGCTCCCGAAAACATGATTCTCTGCCAACAAAACCTTCATACCCCGTATCCATCGACTCATCAGGCTGGGTGTAGTAATCTCTAAGATAATCCGTCGGCTCTTCAAAGAGCTTCTTTCCTTGACACTCTCGACGAAGATGAGTAGTGCTTTTGCAAAAGCTACATCGAAATGGAACCCCTAAATAATCAAGTTTCTGCAGAATAAAACTACCTCTCCACTTGATTTCTAATGTAGCAGGGAGTCCATGTTGAACATCAATTTCCACCATCACCTTGCCAACCTTTCTTGCAGACGTCAAAATATTACCTTCGTCAGTCATTATAAACTTACCAAGGGAGTTCCTGATAGATTTCAAAGCGCCAACATTTCATAAAAACCAAGGCAACCCTGGGAGCAAAACCCAAATATCCCTGTGTGGGAAAAAATCAGTTTCCGGGTTAAAAGATAATCTCCACCTTTTTAGCATTAAGCTACTTGTTCCATCCACCCAATATGAATTCAACAATAATGTTGCGTCTTCCGAGTTCCTAAAAATAAAACCAATCCATCCTTTTGATAACATGAACAATTCAGGGACGTATCCAATAACTAGACACCAAATCTTCTCTAACCAGCCATAGAGTTTTTTATCACTCATTCTATGATAGGCGAATCTGCCTATTAGGCCGCATAATGCAAGCCTACAAGTATCTTCTAAACCTATGTCTACCCCAAGAACCATTCTCTTTACTGCCTTCGAGGCTTTCCATTGTGACCTATAAGTTCGGTCACCAAAAGTAGTCGACGAAAACTCTGCCTGGTTCTGAACTTTACCTACACCACCACCTAAAAGTTTAGAAGATTTCTGAACCAACGTAGAATCCCCTAAAGCATCATCTGATAGGGCTAGTAAAAAGGTATCAAAAGATGGATTGTGTTTAGGTTTTGAAGTAGCATAGGGTTCCTTTGTTACGGAAGGAATACCAGGTGCTCCAGATGAAAAACGCTTAGGGTTCGATATCAAACTAGAAGTATTAAGGTGCGTATTAACTTCATCTACCTGCCATAACTCATCTACAGGATCACTCAATAATGCATGTACCTCTGCATTAATAGTGTCCAATCTGGATAAAGTCATCTGGATACCACTAAGAAAAACCACATGGAAAACGGGAAGTTCAAGGAAGGATAAGACCCCACCTCCCTCGATAAAAAAACAAAAATAAAGAAAGCTGAAAGGAGTAAATGCCCCTTAAAGTCACTACTATCAAACTACGAGGAAAGTTAACAAGTGTAGCATGTAATCCGGAATCCGGTCTAGTTTCCAAAAAGAGAAATAACTAGACCCCGGAAACTAGAAAGACCCCTAAGCATCAAGAGGAAATGATGAAACAAGAACCATAACTGTAAAAAGACGGATGGGAAATCTTATCATCACTGTTAAGGCAAGAAAGTGTTGAAACCCTACTAGAACTTCATCCATGGCAGCTCTGGTGAATCTCCCGCGCAATAAAATTTTGAAAACCATGGCTCCAATGGTCACTGGTTTCGCTCCTTCAGCTCCATCCCTCCCTTACGTTGGATGCTTACTTGCTTCTTAGGAATGGTGATCACCATGCCATGGATGACGTGGACTCATAACAATATGCATTATCATCTTTCTAAGATTCCAAACCGGTGGCCTTGAAACATGTTTGTGTATAAACGTGGATTAGATTTGCAGAGTTTGTGAAAAAAACCAATGAAGGACGTTAGACTCAAGTTTGAATGTACAATTTGCTATAACGTGCTCTAAGAGAAATTAGAAATACACCTTAAGGTATGGAAAACCACCAACAAAAAACTATCAAATGCATTAATGCTCATAAAACTCCACGGTCGAGTCTGCAATAAGACCCCAAGTTCATACCCAATAAAAATAAAGATAAACCGACATTAATTTTAATATTTAATAAATAAAATAAAAATCGTTTTCATAGTCATGTAACTTGAATATTTAAGTGAAAAGACTTTATTGCAAAGACTTTTTGAGCAGAGTGATCACATCTTGACTACGAGATTTCCAGCGTAATTGCAAAGACTTGGCAAAGTGATCAGATCTTGACTCTGACAAGATGAGAATTAGTTTTTAATTATTTTATGGTTTTCTTGGCGAAAGTTACGTCTGTCTTCGTTTTTGTTGAACTTTCTTGCTTGGTCCAGGGATCAAAATTGAGGTCTTCGTTGCTCTTCAAGAACTCTGTAGTCTTTTATAGAATTGTTTAAAATTATTTTCAATGCAAATGAAAATTTTAATTTAAAAAATCACTTGTCAAATTTGAAATAGAAATTATTTCACATTTTTTCATTTGAAGGGAATGAAAAATTTCTTAATATATTCACTTTTCATTGTTTTTATGGGTTGGAAATTTCCTTAATAAGTTTTACTTTTTATTTTTTTATTGTTTTTATAAGTTTCTTCTTTTATTAGTCATTTCCTTCTATATCTTAATAATAAAAAATAATGGTAAGAATCTTTTTCTCTATATCTTAGTAATAAAAAAAAGAATGTTATCAATTTTTCATATGTCAAGTCAGTTCAAAAAAAAAATGATTATTTTTTTTTTCTAAAATACAATCCTATTTTTATGGAGCTCGTGCATGCATGCATATTTTATTTATTAAACTCAGAGAGATGAAAGATCAAATGGTGAATTCTCTAAACACCAGCAACAACCAGTGTTGTGAATTGGAAGTAAATTCTCTAAATACCAGCAAAAACATTGTGAATTCTAAATTGAGTGATATATTACTACACAGAAATTGGGAGATATATTACTATACACTGCAAGTCAATTTCTTTGTTCAGCTTATCTTTGTTCCATTGTAGGTGTAGAATTTTCGAACTATATACCATTCTCTCTGCGTATTTGTGTTAATTTATTTTATTGTTTTTTATGCCTTTTCCGTTCCTCCATATATCGATTTGCCTGTACCGTATACCGTTCTCTGTGTATATGTGTTAATTTTTTTTTTATGCCCTTTTGGTTCCTTCTTATACCGATTTGCATGTACCTTATAACAATTGCACTGTAGACTATGTTCATCTAGTTGATTTGCTCCATATATCGATTTGCCTGTACCGTATATGTTCTCTGTTTATTTGTGTTAATTTTTTTTATTTTTTTTATGTTTTTTCAGTTCCTCCTTATACCGATTTGCCTGTAGACCATGGGGTCAATAGCCCATGTATCCCAGTCACATTGATACCGATTTCACTGTAGACCATGTTCATCCAGTTGATTTACGTTCGTCACAAAAAAATATTTATTACAATGTTAACAGGTTCATTTATTCTCCACTCATAGTGTTCGAGAGATTTATATTTGTATTAGAAAGCTACCCCAATATATGTTAGTGTGGCTTCCCAATCCAATAAGTGAAAATAATATACAAGACTGAATTATTATTATTATTATCCAGTGGGTAGAAGACCCCGCGAATAAAAACGTAGTTTATTTAGTTCATAATTTTTTTTCCTGTGCTTTGAATATTCAACACCGTATGTCGCTGTAAACTTCTTTAAATTGAATATTCAACACCGTCTGTAAACTTCTTTAAAAATTTTAGTGTGGCTTGTGTTTCTCTCGGTCCGATATAAGTGAAAATAATATACAGGACTGAATTATTATTACCCGTGGGTACTAGGTAGAAGACTCCACCCATAAAAGCATACTTTATTTAGTTCATAATTTTTTTCAACACCGTATCTTGTTGTAGTAAAGCGAACAAAGAATTTAAACTATCAATTACAAATGTTTAACTTTACTTAATGAAAAGAAGAAAAAAACATTTAATTGAATTATTATGGTATGCAATTTTATATTAAGTAAATTAAATTAAAGAAAAGTTACAATTAATAATAAAAGAATTGATAAAGATATTATATATATATGTAAATTTCTATGAAGTTAGATTTAATAAAATGGAATTTAGAAAATAAATTAAAAATAATTTAAGTATGTTGTTAAGGAATTTAATTAGAATGTTTTAATTATAAGTTAAATTTCAACTAGATTAGTGTAGATAAAGATATAATGGAATTGGTAAGAATGTTAAAAATTGTAAAATTTGTTAATTATAATGTTTATTTTGTAATTGGTAAATAATTATAATGATGAATTTTAAGATCGATTATTGGATATAATGATATTATTTGTGACATAATAATTTCTTAATTTATAACTCTCATGTGCATACATTTCCTCAATAATCAATATGATGATTAACATCCATGGACATCGTGATTTAATATGATGTTTGGTATTAAAATATGATTTAATATGTTGAAAATAGTTGAGGAAACAATGTTTTTTATAATTGCAGCATCTATGTGAGCTAATAATACATTGAAATTTAACTAGGAAAAACACATCCTTTAATTTTAATGTAATCATCACCTCTAATAAGTATTGGTACTAGATAGATATTTTATAGTTGAGTTTATAAAATAATAATAATAATAAATTTATAATTCATAAGAAAAAATAACCAATTTATATTAAACTTAATAAATTTATAATTCATAAGAAAAAATAACCAATTTGTAATAACTAAGTTTAATAGATATAGACATAATTTAATTATGAATGATATTTTTGCAATGCACATTATGAAATATTTGGTTAGATTGAAGTAAGTATTTACTATATAAGTCATTTATTATCTTTTATATTTTATAATGATATTGATGATTACATCATGGTTTTTTAAAATTAATATTAATTTATAAATTTTAATAAAGAAAATAAATTGTAAAATTAAATAATTTGAAAATAAATTTATTGGTTAATAATATAATACAAAATGTTATATAATTTATTATGATTTAATATTTTCTTTATATAATTGATAAATATGAACAAAATTTCATCATAATGCAAATTTTATATAATGAGTGAATGACAATACTTTACTATAAATATTGACAAGAATTTAGGTTAATGAAATTTTTATTTTAGTTATGTA
>JZKD02S1686214.1:111174-123677 GCA_000966675.3 Picea glauca
ATATAATCTTTTATGTCATGTTTTTCTTTATACGGTTCATTATATTTTGGTGTTGTTGATATCTGTGATTGTTCACCTATCCAAGCATTTTGAGTTTACATCTAATGTTAGGTAGGTGGTAATACCATTACTGAGAATTGAAATTTCTTTCATTTTTGGTTATTGGAAACTCTAAAAGTCACATGATATAAAATCATTTGTCTTTTTGTTATCTTAGACTTGTTCCGAAATACAAAAAACTTCTTTGAGTTTTTTCAGGAAGTATTATGCTTGCTTTTTTCATAGGTTTACACTTGACACAGGTTAAGAGGAGCTCATACAAATACAAAGAGATGAGTCTAGCTTAGTACTTCTGATCAACGAGAGGTTAGTTAGTTTATTATTTATTTAATTTTTTGATTTGTGAATGAATAGTGATTGCATCATTTAAACTTTAAATGCTTTGTCTATTTTCATTATATCATTTACAATATTATTCATTCATTGTTTATTAGTTTGGTATTTAGAGTACTAGATTAATTTTGTTTATATTTAATCTTATTTAGATCCATTATCTTAAAACAATTATTTTCACAAGGATTTGCTTAAACCATGTAAATTGTATATAGCTATTATACATAAACACTGTTGGTTAAGCATTTGTAATTAAAGTGTTGATTGTTAGAGTTGTATCTTTAGTTAGTCTACATCTTTTAGTTGTTTTAGGATCTTAGTTGGATAACAGAGCCATAAAACTTGTCAGGGTAGATTATACCAAATGGCTTGGGTTAAATAGACAACCCTGGTCCATATCTTCCCTTCCCATTAACGATGTGTCATAAATGCCTGTCAACACTACTCAAGTGATAGGGTCCTAAAGGAAATTTCTGAGAATGATAGGAAAATGCAATGAGCAGAAGGGAAACAATCTATGCTAAATGCCAAGGAAATCAAGGCCTAGTGGAGACCCATATCCATGAATAAAAGTGATTATCCATGGGGATTCGTTGTTCATATGTCAACATCAATAAAAACAAGATGGTATTCAAGTGATGTAAACTGTTGAACAAGAATTCAATGAACATGTATGAGCTTTGACTTTTCTTGGAAAAATGGCTTTCTGGCGAAGTGTTAAAGAAATAAATTTGAATAATGGCTCACAAATATGATTCCAATGGCACATATGATGCATCAATTGAAATCAGGATGAGGGGAAGAACTACCAGGAGAAATTCCTAGAGGTACCCCTCTCACTAGGCCAAGCATGGGGACTTACTGGTAAGTGAGCATGATGCTCTATGCTATGGGTATATGTGGGCATGATTCCCCCTTCCCCCTACCATGGGAATGATAACCATGGTTCACATAGGCTTCATCCAAAGAGTTGGATGAAAGAATAGTGGACAAAGGTGCCACTAATGTTGATACCGAAGGTACATGAGGCATACTGGGAGTGCTATGATGTACACCTATAGAGAAGGGGATGTCATTAGTCAGCTACGATCCCATGGAATGTGATAGGTAAAGAATATGCATGGAATTCTCATTTGTATGCACATCAGGGGAGGCAATTTCAATGGTGGATTGAGAATTGGTCGGGGTGGACTTGTCTTGGCAATCATAATCCAACTGGCGTAGGATCACAAGAGAGTCTCGATACTGTGTGTAGATTTTAACCTTGTACAATATTTACTGCAAACATATTTTTAGTAAAATAACATAAAAGATACACTGGAAAATACACACATTACACAGAGAACTTTTCCCCTGGAAACTCAAACCGGGAAAACTGACATATTCTATATTCATTCATTGTGATATATTGTCTACAATACAATATACATATAGGAGCCATCGACATCCAAAACCCTAACCCAATGACATGGATTAGTCAACAACCCTAATTCCTTAATTGGAAATAGAAAACCATCGGCAAAAACCATGTGCTGAAAAATTTCCCAACAATGGACACAAAAATCGAGGCGACATGAAAAATGAGGAAAAATGTGACACGTTTCCCAAGGAAAAAAAATTACTTGAGGTAAAAATGTGACAATAAGGATAGTCATGCAAAGAATATAACATATACCCAACATTCTCCTAATTTTTGTTTTCTTTGCATACATGGGGTTACAGGGTTACATAGTCAACAATTCAAAGCAACAATGCCCATGGATCCTATACACCAAGAGAACTTCTCAGGGCTCACAAATTTTGTTAATGAATCTGCAACATTCTTCAAAGTGTCCACCTTTATCAACAACAATTTCTTTTCTTCAACCATGTCTCTCACAAAGTGATATTGAATATCAATATGCTTTGTCTTTGAATGATAAGTCGGGTTCTTCGCTAGAAAAATTGCACTCTGACTGTCACAATCTATCCTTACATCTTGTTGTACCAACCCAATACCTGAACACAATATTTTTAACCATGTTTCTTCCTTGCTTTCATGAGTGGTTGCTAAGTATTCAACTTTTGTAGTTGAAAGTGCCATTATACCCCGTCTTTTGCTCATCCTATTGATTACTCCTCCAAACAGGTTAAACACATACTCGCTTGTATATCTCCTATGATCTAGATCTCTAGCCCAGTTTGCATCCACAAAGCCATGTATGTCCAACACTCTGTCCAATCCTGGTCTTCCTTGGTATCACAATTCATAGCTAGCAATGCCACGCAAATACCTGAAAACCCTTTTTATTGTTGTCCAATGCTCCTTCCCTAGTTTTGACATATACCTGCTCAAAACTCCCACTGCATGTGTAATGTCCGTTCCAGTACAAACCATTGCATACATCAAACTTCCATCTACACTCGCATATGGAACACGAGACGTGTCCTACTCCTCTCCCTGTATCCTAGGGCACTGATCCACAGATAACTTTACACCAACAAGAATAGGGACCTTGATCGGTTTACATTCCTACATATTAAACCTCTGCAATATTGTCTCTACATATTTTCTCTGATTTAACCAGCGTTTCCTCTTTCTCCGATCTCTTTTAATTTCCATGCCCAAAATGAAATTTGAAGCATTGAGATCCTTCATGTCAAATTTAGAGGACAACTGATTTTTCACATCCTGGATAATCTCCTTGTTGTTTCCTATCAGCAACATGTCATCCACATACAAGACCAAATAAATCAAATGATCACCAATTAATTTAAAATACACACAGTGATAAGTCCCAACATATAAGTATCAAATTTTTTATGCCACATCCTTGGTGATTGTTTTAAACCATATAGGGACTTCTTCAACTTGCATACCAGCTCCTTCTTTCCCTTCACAAAAAATCCTTTTGGATGCTTCATATAGATTTATTCTTCCAGATCCCCACGTAGGAATGATGTCTTCACATCCATCTTTTCTACTTCAAAATCAAATGCACCAGCAACAGAGATTATAACTCTTATAGAAGTTAACTTGGCAACAGAAGAAAAAATCTCACCAAAATCAATTCCCTCAACCTGGGAATAACCCTTTGCTACTAACCGAGCTTTGTATTTCTCCACTTTGCCTTCTGCATTTAGCTTCTTTTTAAATACACATTTGTTTCCAATGGGATTTCTTCTAGTCGACAACTCCACTAGATCCCAAACCTCATTCTTATCCAAGGCTACCATTTCTTCATCCATGGCCTTTTTCCAGAGATTTCCATCGTCTGAATCCACTTCCTCCTTGACAGTTCTAGGATCATCACCAGTAATAGACAAAGAAAAATTTGAACGGAAATTAGATGGAGTATACCTTTTCAATAGCCTTCTTTCTCGAACAGAATTTCTCAATACTGGAGTATGAGAATTTTCTTCTTTCGATTCTTGTTTTTTTGTAGCGTCTGATTCATCATCCTTTAAATCGAACTCTATTTTCTTTGGTTCTTTCTTACTTGGTAGGACTTCCTTTTTAACAACATCCTTCATTTCTCTAACTACCACATCTAGGCTATATACAACATTCTTTGTTTCTGGGTTCCAAAGATTATAACCTTTGACACCATCTTTATACCCAATAAAGATACACTTTTCAGCATTCTTATCTAGCTTACTCTTGTTTTCCTTTGGAACATGAACATAGGCCTCACAACCAAATACCTTCCGATGAGTGAGAGAAGGTTTCTTACCAATCCATACCTCTTGTGGAGTCTTTTCATCTGACGCTGATGAGGGTGATATGTTGACTAGGTAACATGCAGTACCCATTGGATCTACCCAAAATTCTTGCCCTAACCCTGCACCTTGATTTTTCCATCAACATCCTGTTTATGCTTTCTGCAACTCCATTCTGCTGAGGTGTATATGGAGAAGTCTTTTTCATTGCTATACCACACTTCTTACATAATTATTCAAATTCATTCTCGCAGAACTCTCCACCATTATTTGTCCTCAACACCTTAATTCTTTTCTCTGTTTGATTTTCAACAAGAGCCTTAAACTCTTTAAACCTGTCAAAGACTTCATATTTCTTTTTGAGGAAATATATCCAAGTATTCCTCGAGAAGTCACCTATAAATGAGACATAGTACAAAGATTTTCCCAATGACGGAACCGACACAGGTCCAAATACATCACTGTGAACTAGCTGTAAAATTCCTTCTTCCCTCGCTGCACCAGAGGGGAATATTACCCGATTGTGCTTCCCATATACACAATGTTCACATAAATAAAAATCCAAAGAGAAATTAGGCATACCTTCAGCCATACCTTTATCATGTAGTAGTCGAAGACCCTTCTCTCCAATATGCCCCAATCTTTGATGCCACAGCATAACCTTTTCCCAGAGACTATAGGATTTCTTTCTTCTTCAACTCCAATATCGGGAACAATGGAACTATTACACCCATCACTAATAGTGCTTCCTTGCAGCTTATACATAGTTTGAAACCGAACTCCATTCAGCAACACCATTGCTCCTCGAACCATCTTGTAGGTTTCCTTTTCAAATATTGTTTTTACCCCTGCATCGTCCATTTTGCTTACAAAAATAAAATTTATGGAAAAACCTACGATGTGTAGAACACCAGGTAGTGTTCTAATCCTTCCATCTATGAGATTCAACTTGACTTTTCCTCATTTTATGATTCTAGTTTTCGAATCATCACCTAGGAAAACATTACCTCCATCATCCCTTTCATATTCATAGAACCACTCCCTGTGGGGATTCATATGAAAAGATGCACCTGAGTCAACTAACCATGCCTCATGATCTGCATGTGCTCTTGAAGAAGCCAAGTACACATCCCCTCCTTCTTCCTTAGAGGCCTTTTCTTATGTAGAAGGAGCTTCTTCAAATCCCTTCTTTTTCTCAATTTTGGATCTACATTGCTTCTTGTAGTGGCCTTCTTTTCCACATCTCCAACATACCTTTACAAAATTTTCGGGAGATTTAGATCTATCTTTAGACTTAGATCTCCCACTTAAGGACTTAGATCTATTTCTTTCCTCGGGGTATCCTCTTGCAAATAATGCGTCTGTGCTCTGTCCTTCCATGTTCTTACATCACATTTCCTCCGATAACAAGGATGAGACCACTTCATCAAACTTCAAGGAAGTTGTATTACTACCTATGGCCACAACCAGACTATCCCACGAATCTAGTAAAGAGAAAAATAAATTGATACACTTATCTTCATCTAAAATTTTAATCTCAATAGATACTAACTGACTTACCACAGTATTGAAGGCATTCAAATGCTCTTTCACTGAGTCTTCATCTCTCATTCTCAGGTTATACAACTTCTTTCTCAGGAAAAATTTATTTAATAGGGACTTAGATTGATACAACTTCTCCAACTTATCCCATAAATATTTGGTTGTAGCTTCCTCTAACACATTCAGTAATACTGAATCTGAGAGACACAGTTGGATTGTGCTGTTTGCCTTCTGACGCAACTTTTTCGAGTCATTTGTTGAAGTTCCTGTAGGTGCATTACCTAGATCCACTGCAATCCATTGATCTATGTCCACCAACAGATCTTCCATCTTGAGCTTCCACAATTCAAAAATTTTCCCATTAAACTTTTCGATCTCCATTTTCGAACTCCTCGCCATTTCTTTTCACTTGAAAAATCAATACCATAGATCTCCCACTGTAGCAAGGCTTATCACAGTCCTGATCCAAACCCTTGACCACAAAGGTGTCCCCCTGAAGCCAACAAAGCTTTGATACCAAATGTAGATTTTAACCTTGTACAATATTTACTGCAAACAAACTTTCAGTAAAAGAACAAAAAAGATACAATGGAAAATACACACATTACACAGAGAACTTTTCCCCTAGAAACCCAAACTGGGAAAACCAACATATTCTATCTTCATTCAGTGTGATACATTGTTTACAATACAATATACATATAGGAGCCAGCGATAGGGATGATTTTAAGGATGGAAATATATTTTAAAATGTAGAAACCTTGGCGAATCTTACTAACCCTTCATATGCCAACTATAAAGGTTTGGTGATATTTTTGTAAAAATATTCAAATTTCTAAGGATTTTATATAAGTTTGTATAAAATTTTGGCGATTTTTTTGTAAAATAATTTTATCCTATAGAATTTGGGTGAATCATTTTTAGAATAACGAATCTTTTTTTGGGAAAAACCATGGAAAATTATCCCATGAGCGAAATTTAGCCCCTAAAATCATCCCTGGCCAGCGGCATCCAAAACCCTAACCCAATGAATTGGATTAGTTAATAACCCTAATTCCTTAACCGAAAATATAAAACCATCGCCAAAATCCATGTGCCGAAAAACCTCCCAACAATGGACACGAAAATTGAGGCAACACAAAAAATGAGGCAAAAATGTGACATGTTTCCCGATGCCCCCCTCAAACCCCCCTATACACCTGACATAATGTATCAGACACTAAGGATAGTCATGCAAAGGATATAACATATACCCAACATTGTGGTATACAGGAACAATGATGAGAATAATGGCCATAAGTGTTGCATAAAGCATAAGGGTGATTAGTGTGCAAAAACTTAATATCCTTGGTCGAAGACTGAGGAAGAGAGACTTCCACAATGGGTATGTAGGAATCGAGTTCTCAATCTTCAACATTGTAAATTTTCTTAAGCTCGGGTAGTCTTGGACAATTGAAGGTAACATTCTAACACCCTGTTTCCCCCAGTCTGTAAAAATAACTATACTGGCCAAGAACTGTGGCAACCTAAAAAATGTGAATGTATGATGTGAATGGACCTTGTGAAAAAGGTCGATGAATGTGAATAATATTATGAATATATATATATATTGCAGGACTGCTGAGAGGGGATATGCTGAAAAAGAGACCACGATGGCTAGAGAAAGGTGGTGGAAGGCACTTGAAAAGGTGGCGTTAACTTCCACCAAAAACCAATACCGTATTTGGACTTCACTGGCCCGTAGAACTAAGAGAAGCTCGTTGGCCCCGAATTAAATGACTCACCAAGATTGGTAGGTAAAGGGATCCTCATGAGTAATGAGGGATGGGGGGTGAACCACCCATCCATAGAGCCATCAGGCCTGACCAGTGCGAGGGAAATCGCGCCACACGCAACCTCGCAAGAGGAAAGAAAGGCATGAGGGAGAAGCGAGAAGGGGGGGCAGACGCGAGGGAAGAAAGAGAACTCTAGAAAATATAGAGGGAGTGATAGCAGAGAAGGGGGAGAGTAACCCTCCTTCTTAGTCACTGGAAAATAGAGACGCAGTCTCACAGCATCGTGGTCTTAGCTCGGAGGTGGCTAGTGGTAAATCCTATCGGAATCGTTGAGCCTACGGGTGGGTGGAAACGAGCACCCCTCTCAGCAATTGCACTCACTTTTGGTGTTATTTCTGATAAGTGTTTTACATCTTGCATCTTGAAATTTATATGTTGACATATATGCTCATAGTCTGTGTAGTTTTATGAATGGTTTGAGTATAAGACTGCCTATGTAGTGTTTTGATTCAGAAATGGTGGTTGCATGCTTATAATGGAAGGGCCACATATGGCTTATGTTTATAAATAGATTTATATGTATATACGCACATTGAATCAATTCAGAATTCAAGTCATTTCTCGGGAAATCTATACCCTTATCCGTCTCAGGTGATACCCTGGATAAATCTCCCCATAGAGACACCCTTTTTGAAAAGCTCAGAAGAGGTAGCACTTTGTGTGCAAAGACTCTGCAGAGGTGCAGAAGTCGCAGAATCCCTTGAGGATTCGAAGAATAAGTATCAATCAATGGTTGAGATCCTGTCGAAAGATCTGCGGTCACTCATGACTGTCAGATTGAAGGAATAAACGAGGGCATTAAATGCCTTAACCCTGTTTCCTTTATCTTCGTGAGTAGTGAAGAAATCGGGACCGTAGATCCCCAAGGTCCGTGAAAGAATCTAGACCGTGGATTCATGTCCAGGAAGCTTAGGAACGATGCAATGGGAAGACAGGTCTGAGCCGTCAGATCTTGGTCTAAACAGTCGACAGTCGTTGGATCTGTCAGAAGATGCACGGGGGTTAAACCTTCGTGAGCAGAAGTGTGAAGTCCCAAAGGGGGTTGTATCGAGATATCGACATTCAGGAATTCAAGAATCCGGGCACTCGACATCAGAAATTGTGAAACTGCAAAAGAATCTGAGTTGTTCGTCTGAGAGCGGACACGTGTTGCGAGATTCTCTCTATTGGGGATTTGGACACCGGAAGTCAGAGAAGGATGTCCTTTGACTTCGTGAGTGGCGAAGTCACGAGAAGATCGAGACCATCCATCTGAGGAGGACAGGTGGCAGAGATCGAGCGATCTCGCGAACTCGGAGGTTTGCAAGATGAGAGCCCAGGAGTTGGGTGCTCCAAGTCATGAGTGGCGAAATCACGAGGAGCAAAGATAGTTGTTAGATCCAGGTCGCGGGAGGACCGTTGGATCCGGGCCTTATCGTGCATATCGCACATTCGGAGGTTAAGAGGACCTCTTCTCGACATCAGAAGTCGCGAAGTGCTGAGAGCTGAGGCACAAGTGAGGAACGCGTGGCAGAACCACAGGGTGGGGCCCACGTGGTTGACAGGCAGACACGCGTTGCCTGGAGAAAGGAGTCAATGCTCTGTTGACTTCTCACATCTCGGGGATTTTTTGAGTAAGAGCATGGGAGCTCAACCCTTCGACTCGCGAAGTGGCGAGTAGTGAGAACGCGAGAGGAAAAAGTTGATCTCGCATCTCGAGGTTTCGCAAGAAGAGAGTGCAAGAGTTGGGTGCTCCAACTCACGAGGTCGTGCAGTACGAAGTCGCAAGGAGAAAAATCTGAACCGTTGGATCCAGGAACGGGAGGACCGTTGGATTAGAACTCCGTGGAGATATCGTATATCAAGAGTTCGGGGGTTCAGAGGTTGGAAGGGGTCACTTTCGACTGTAGAATTCGCGAAGTGCCGAGAGTCGAGGCTCGTGAGAACACGTGGCACATCCATTAGGTGAGGCCCGCATGATTGACAGGTGGGCACGAGTTGCCCGGAAAGGAGTCAACACTCTGTTGACTTCTCGCGTCTCGGAGATTCGCAAGATAGGAGCATGAAGGCTCAACGCTCCAGCTCGCGAGGTTGCGAGTTGTGAGAAGTGCAAAGAGGAAGTCAACCATTGCTGAATTTCGCGTCTCAGGATTTCGGAGAAGAAGAACACGAGAGCTCGACGCTTCAACCTGCGAGGTTGCGAGTAGAGAAAAGTGTCAAAGGGAAGTCATGCATCGCATTTCCCCGAATCGTGAAAAGTCGATAAGCGCTTGGTTGGATTAAGCATGTAGACACAGGATAGGGTCATGTGGACAAGACCCCAAGGGGGAAACTTGCCACTCGCTAGCCCTGTCGAGGTTCGGCGCTCCGCCGTGTCGAGGTTTGTAGAGTCGAAAGACTCGACACTCTTGTAGCGCTGAGTCACGAAGAGGGAAAGAATGCCATACTTGTTCAGCCTGTGGTCGCGACCCACGATCACATGGAGGTGGACAAGGAAGGAACTAGCCTATGCTAAGACCCCCGTAGGTATTTCAAGGATTTGATCCTCGAGAATTTGACGAAAATTTTTGTTTTTCGTAGTGGCTATATGACAAATTGGTATCAGAGCATGGTTACAACACTTGGCCTACATGGGCTCATGAACGAGTTGCGCAGAAGCTCCGTTCGAAACACTCCTAAAAAGAGTAACCCCCCCCCCTTGTCTTAACCTTCCTAATCAAAAGACAGAGTTAAGAATGAAAAACCCCTATTATGTGTGTTTACATGTGAAAATATGAATTATGTACTGGTTATAAATAAATATAAATATTGACTAACAACCAACGTTTTTCCTTTTGCACACAAGCGGAAGATCAACTGCAGGAAATTATCAAAGCATAGTATGGTGACTCACCATGAAGTGGGAGAAGGCTCCCACAGTAGAGATGAAGAGTCTGACGAAAGGAGGGTAGCAGGGACCCCTCCAGGTCTAGCCGAGACTGTGAGGAGCCTCATGGTCGAATTACAAAGCTGTAAGGCCGACAATGAAAGGATGATGAAAGAACAAGAAAAACAAACAGAAATTAACGTAGTTTTATTGCAGAGTTTATCCTATATACAAAGACAAATGCAGCATGAACCTAAAACTCAGAAACATGGTCATATCAGTGGTCACACTGAGAGGAGCACCTAAAAAAAGGTCCACCCCAGAGGTAAAGGACAAGCGTTGGATGATTCCTCTGAGAAGGAAGCTGGCGATTCGGAGGGTTCTTCTAGCTGCAGAACCAGTTTCTATTCCCGAAAGAAACAAAAGAAGCAAAATCCTTCCAAAGGTCAAAAATTTGAAGAATTCAGAAAATCCAAACCACCCTCCTTCGACGATGAAATAAATAAGGGAGAGGAAGCAGAGGCCTGGCTGCTTGGACTAAAGAAGTATTTCAGAGTCCATGACTTTTAAGAAAACATGAAGGCCCGAGTGGCCACCTTCAACTTGAATGGAAAGGATTCCATTTGGTGGGAATACCTTAAGAATGTGAAAGGGGTTCGTGAAGAGGATCTGTCTTGGGAACGGTTTGAGAAGTACTTCCGAAAGAAGTATCTATCGGAAAAATATTTCGACGAAAAGACTAAAGAGTTTTATGAACTCAAACTAGGAAAACTTACTATAGAAGAATATATCAATAGATTCCTCGATTTGTTGAGGTATGTACCGTATATAAAAACAGAAAAGGAAAAGGTGCAGTGCTTCATTAGTGGGCTACCCAAGGACTACCGGAACAGAATTGAATTTGAAGAGCCAAAGACCCTAGAAGGCACTATTCGAAAGGCAACCTATTGTCATGAACAGTTTGGACATCGAGCAGAACCTCGTGAAGGATGGAAACAGAGGAATAGTTCAAGATTTTAGAAAAGGGGAATTAAATCCCCAGGATTTAAGAACTATAAGAAGAACCCAAGAATGAGCTTCCCAGTCCGGAGTATGCACCAACAGAATTTTCCCTCCTTGAGCGGAAATAAAACTTCTGGACCCATATCAGTGAAGACTGATAACCCGAAGAGAGAGCCTTTGAAATGTTGGGGTTACAGGGAAGAACATCTATTAAGAGACTGTCCACACCAACAATAGAATAGTCGGAGGATTTATAACATCCAAGAAGCTACTACCGTCAATGATGTGGCCAGGAGTGTGCCAAAAATTTATGTAGCCTTGGATAATAACCAAGACGACCACCAAGCTTCAGTAGTGGAAATAAAAGGTATGATTTCCAACCATCTAGTGTCTGTTTTGATTGACCCTGGTTCAAATTTGATTTATATAGCCCCTAAAGTTGTTGATAAGTGTAAACTACAGCCACAAAAACATACCAAGCCATGGTTGGTACAGTTAGCCACTAGCACCAAAAGGAGGATAGCAGAAGTCATACTAGCCTGCCAATTAATCTTGGGTGAATTCCCCACCCAAGCAACCCTTAACATATTACCCCTGGGATCATATGATCTGTTGATTGGTATGGATTGGCTAGCTACCCATAAAGCCATATTGGACTATTACCATAAGACCTTAGAATGTGTAAGTAAGGAAGGGAAGAGGATAACCCTTAAAGGGATCCAAAAACTTGTCTTGGTGAGACAAATATCAGCTCTGCAAATGAGAAAGTATTGCCGAAAGGGATGTACCCTATATGCAATACAGGTGTTGAAAACATTCAAAGATGACAAACCAAGCCCTGACAATCACCCTATCCCAAGAGAATAAAGAGATGTGTTTCCATAAGAGGTATCGGGTCTACCTCCGAGAAGGGACATAGACTTCTCGATAGAGCTTGCACCAAGAGTAGTGTTGGTGTCTAGGACACCCTACCGGATGAGCACACCTGAGTTAGTTGAACTCAAGTTGCAATTAAAAGAATTGATGGATAAGGGCTATATTTGGCCCAGCATGTCTCCATGGGGAGCACTAGTCCTGTTCATGAAAAAGAAGGACGGTACCCTTAGATTGTGTATAGATTATAGGCAACTCAATAAGGTAACCATAAAGAACAAGTACCCCTTGCCCAGGATTGATGACCTGTTCGA
>JZKD02S1686214.1:123953-136828 GCA_000966675.3 Picea glauca
AGTTCCTAGACAAATTTGTGCTTGTTTTTATTGATGATATATTAATTTACTCCAAGAACAGAAAAGAGCATGAAGAGCATCTTAGAATTGTGCTGCAAGTGCTAAGAGAACATCAACTCTATGCCAAATTCAACAAATGTGAATTCTTCTAGAAAGAAATACATTACTTAAGCCATGTTCTCTCTGAAGAGGAGTAGCGGTAGACCCTGACAAAATTAGGTCTATCATGGAATGGCCTACCCCAAAGGATGTTTCAGAT
This sequence comes from Picea glauca, assembly GCA_000966675.3. NCBI lineage: Eukaryota > Viridiplantae > Streptophyta > Pinopsida > Pinales > Pinaceae > Picea > Picea glauca. The sequence goes on from JZKD02S1686214.1 coordinate 124,213, forward strand.
ATTAGATCCTTTATGGGATTAGCAGGATACTATAGGAGATTTATAAAAGGATTCTCCAAGATTGGTTGTCCAATCACTGCCCTCCAGAAGAAGGGGCCAAAATTCCTGTGGACACAGAGATGTGAAGAAAGATTTCAAACACTGAAACATCTACTGACCCATGCACTCATGTTGAAAATCACTGACCCAGAAGCTGACTTCCTCGTGTGCACAAATTCCTGTAAGGAAGGGCTTGGAGGAGTCCTTATGCAAAAAGGAAGTGTGATCTGCTATGAATCCCGAAAATTGAACGAGAATGAAGTCAACTATGTGACCCATGATCTAGAACTGGCTACCATAGTGCATGCCTTGAAAATGTGGAGGCATTACCTCCTGGGAAGAAGATTTGTACTTATGATAGATCACTGTGGATTGTGATACCTGTTTGATCAACCAAATCTCAATGCTAGACAAGCTAGGTGGATGGTCCTCCTTAGCGAGTTTGATTTTGAAATCAAACACATTAAAGGAAAGGAAAATAGGGTGGCCGATGCCCTCAACAGAAGTATGAAAACAATTCACCTAGCAACGGTGAGCACCTGCGAGACAGATGTCAAGGAAAGAATCATAAATGCACAAGAAACAGATCCCTTCGTCCAGACCGTGACCATGTACCTATAGAAAGAATTCGCCGGAGTAAAATGTGAAGGCTATTAGGTGACTAAAGGAGGTCTGCTCACTTACAGAAACATATTTTATATTCCAACGTGTGACGACTTGAAGAGGTTCATTATGGATGAACTACATAAAAGACCCTATACTGGTCATCTAGGATACCAGAAGATGATCACTGCCACCAGGAAACAATTTTATTGGCCTAGATTGAAGAAAGACATAGTTGAGTACTTAACCAAATGCATAGAGTGCCAACATGTTAAAGCAGAACATCGAAACCCAACAGGATTATTGCAACCTTTACCAATCCCAGAATGGAAATGGGAAACCATCTCCATGGATTTCATCACTGGATTACCCACATCGACCAAACAAAACGATGTTGTTATGGTAGTGGTGGATAAATTGAGCAAGTCTGCTCATTTCATCCCTGTCAAATCAACTCGCAAAGCAATCAATATTGCCTAGGTATTCATGAAAGAGATATTCAGACTGCATGGCATGCCGAAAGAGATCGTGTCTGACAGAGACACGAAATTTACTTCCAAATTTTGGAAATCACTGATGACTGGTTTAGAGACCAAGTTGTTGTTTAGCACCGCCTATCACCCTCAAACCGACGGACAAATAGAAAGAATGAATCAAATATTAGAAGACATGTTAAGGATGCATGTAATGCATCAACCCAAGAAATGGGAAGACTACCTGCCACTGGTAGAATTTGCCTACAACAATGGCTACCAAGCATCCTTAAAGATGAGTCCCTTCGAAGTCCTCTATGGTAGACCGTGTAACACTCCAGTCAGCTGGAGTAACCCCATAAACATGATTTCTCTTGGACCCAACATGTTGAAAGAAATGGAACAACAGGTGACTCAGATAAAACAAAACTTGAAGGTCGCTCATAACCGATAGAAAAGTTTTGCCGACCAAAAGAGAACTCCAAGAGAGTTCAAGACGGGAGATCATGTATATCTCAGAGTTAGGCCCAGGAAGAGTTCCCTGAAAATGGGAGCTTGTGTCAAGTTAGCACCTCGGTATTGTGGACCCTTTGAGGTTCTAGATAGAGTGGGACATGTAGCCTATAGGCTAGCACTACCTCCCACAATAAAAGCACATAATGTTTTCCATGTTTCATTATTGAAGAAATATGTACATGATGCTAATCATATAATTGACTGGTCTGTGATCCAGGTGGAACTGGAGGGAGAATTCCTACCAGAACCTCAGTACATACTGGACAGAAAGGAAACCCCGCTCCAGAACATAATCATTGCACAGGTCAAGGTGCAGTGGAGACATTTTGGCCCAGATGAGGCTACATGGGAAATGGAGGATGCCATGAGACATGCATATCCGATTTTGTTTACTTCTATACATGCATGTCATGTTGATAGATAAGAACATTGAGGATGATGTTCCTTTAAGGGGGAGGGAATTGTAACACCCTGTTTCCCCCAGTCTGTAAAAATAACTATACTGGCCAAGAACTGTGGCAACCTCAAAAATGTGAATGTATAATGTGAATGGACCTTGTGAAAAAGGTCGATGAATGTGAATAATATTATGAATATATATATATATATTGCAGGACTGCTGAGAGGGGATATCATGAAAAAGAGACCACGATGGCTGGAGAAAGGTGGTGGAAGGCACCTGGAAAGGTGGCGTTAACTTCCACCGAAAACCAATACCGTATTTGGACTTCACTGGCCCGGAGAACCAAGAGCGGCTCGCTGGCCCCGAATTAAATGAATCGCCCGGATTGGTAGGTAAAGGGATCCTCATGAGTAATGAGGTATGGGGGATGAACCGCCCATCCATAGAGCCGTCAGGCCTGACCAGTGTGAGGGAAATTGCACCACATGCAACCTTGCAAGAGGAAAGAAAGGCATGAGGGAGAAGCGAGAAGGGGGGGTAGACGCAAGGGAAGAAAGAGAACTCTGGAAAATATAGAGGGAGTGATAGCAGAGAAGGGGGAGAGTAACCCTTGTTCTCGGTCACTGGCAAATAGAGACGCAGTCTCGCAGCATCATGGTCTCAGCTCGGGGGTGGCTAGTGGTAAATCCTATCGAAATCGTTCAGCCTACGGTTGGGTGGAAACGAGCACCCCTCTCAGTAGTTTCACTCACTTTTGGTGTTATTTATGATAAGTGTTTTACATCTTGCGTCTTGAAATTTATATGCTGACATATATGCTCATAGTCTGTGCAGTTTTATGAATGGTTTGAGTATAAGACTGCCTGTGTAGTGTTTTGATTCAGAAATGGTGGTTGCATGATTATAATGGAAGGGCCACGTATGGCTTATGTTTATAAATAGATTTATATGTATATACGCACATTGAATCAATTCAGAATTCAAACCGTTTCTCGGGAAATCTATACCCTTATCCGTCTCAAGTGATACCCTGGATAAATCTCCCCATAGAGACACCCTTTTTGAAAAGCTCAGAAGAGGTAGCACTTTGTGTGCAAAGACTCTGTAGAGGCGCATAAGTCGCATAATCCCGTGAGGATTCAAAGAATAAGTATCGATCAATGGATGAGATCCTGTCAAAAGATCTGCGAGCACTCACGACCGTCAGATTGAAGGAATAAACGAGGGTGTTAAATGCCTTAACCCTTTTTCCTTTATCTTCACGAGTAGCGAAGAAATCGGGACCGTAGATCCCCAAGGTTCGTGAAAGAATCTGGACCATGGATTCGTGTCCAGGCAGCTTGGGAATGGTGCAATGGAAAGACAGGTCTGAGCCGTCGGATCTTGGTCTGAATAGTTGATAGTCGTTGGATCTGTCAGAAGATGCACGGGGGTTAAACCTTCGTGAGCAGAAGTGTGAAGTCCCGAAGGGGGTTGTATCGAGATATCGACATTCGGGAGTTCGGGAGTCTGGAGGACGAGAGTCCAGGCACTCGACATTAGAAATTGTGAAACTGTGAAAGAATCTGAGTTGTTCGTATGAGAGCGGACGCGTGTCGCAAGATCCTCTCTATCAGGGATTTGGACATTGAAAGTCAGAGAAGGAAGTTCTTTGACTTCACGAGTGGCAAAGTCATGAGAAGATCAGGATCGTCCATCTGAGGAGGCCAGGTGGCAGAGATCGAGGGATCTTGCGAACTCAGAGGTTCTCAAGGTGAGAGCCCAGGAGTTGGGTGCTCCAAGTCGCAAGTGGAAAAATCGCTAGGAGCAAGGATAGACGTTGGATCCAGGTCGCGGGAGGATCGTTGGATCTGAGCCTTATCGTGAGTATCGTGCATTCGGAGGTTCGGAGGTTGAGAGGAACTCTTCTCGACATCAGAAGTCATGAAGTGCCGAGAGCTGAAGCACAAGTGAGGAACGTGTGGCAGAAACACAAGGTGGGGCCCGCGTGGTTGATAGGTGGACATGCGTTGCCTGGAGAAAGGAGTCAATGCTCCGTTGACTTCTCGCGTCTTGGGGATTTGCTAAGTAAGAGCACGAGAGCTCAACCCTTCGACTCGCGAAGTGGCGAGTAGTGAGAACGCAAGAGGAAAAAGTTGATCTCGCATCTCAGGGTTTCGCAAGAAGAGAGCGCAAGAGTTGGGTGCTCCAACTCACGAGGTCGCACAACACGAAGTTGCGAGGAGAAAAATATGAACTGTTGGATCCAAAAACGAGAGGACCGTTGGATCAGAACTCCATGGAGATATCGTATATCGAGAGTTCAGGGGTTCGGAGGTTGGAAGGGGTCACTTTCAACTGTAGAAGTCACGAAGTGCCGAGAGCCAAGGCTCGTGAGAACACGTGGCACATCCATCAGGTGGGGTCCATGTGATTGACAGGTGGGCACGATTTGCCCGGAAAGGAGTCAACACTCTGTTGATTTCTCGCATCTCGGAGATTCGCGAGATAGGAGCACGAAGGCTCAACGCTCCAACTCACGAGGTTGGGAGTTGCGAGAAGTGTGAAGAGGAAGTCAACCATTGTTGACTTTCGCGTCTCAGGATTTCAGAGAAGAAGAGCACGAGAGCTCGACGCTTCAACCTGCAAGGTTGCGAGTAGCGAAAAGTGTCAAAGGGAATTCATGCATCGCATTTCCCCGAATCGCGAAAAGTTGATAAGTGCTTGGCTGGCTTAAGCACGTAGACACGGGACAGGGTCATGTGGAAAAGACCCCAAGAGGGAAACTTGCCACCCGCTAGCCCTATCAGGGTTCGGCGCTTCGCCATGTTGAGGTTTGCAGAGTTGAAAGACTCGACGCTCTGGTAGCGCTGAGTCGCGAAGAGTGAAAGAACGCCATACTTGTTTGGCCTATGGTCGTGACCCACGATCACATGGAGGTGGACAAGGAAAGAACTAGCCTATGCTAAGACCCCTGTAGGTATTTCGGGGATTTTGATCCTCGAGAATTCGATGAAAATTTTTGTTTTCCGTAGTGGGTATATGACAAACATGGCCAGTGATATCACATATGACACATGTTGTTATGGGCCTAGATGCAGTGGTCTAGGTGGCCATGGCTTGTTTGGAAAAGTTAGTTCTCCCTTTGACTTTGACCTTGCCCCCCTTATGAACTCCTTTTCCTTTTGGCGTTGGTGGAGGTGTAGCCTACACAAGTCGAGATGGGGCCTATGAAGGTTGAGGTGAAGGTTCTATAGGTGTCTAGTGTGCACAAGTATAGGTGGAAAATATCGTTGTTAAATTAGTATATCTTTCCATTTTTAAAAATTAATTTAATCATTATATTATTCTTTTATTGATTATTACATTCTCTTTTTTTCCAATTTTAATATTCTATCTAAATTTGACTAATTTTTCAACCATAATAATTATCTAAAATTACCTTGAATATTTAAAACACAAGATTTCCTCCTAAATATTTAAATATTTAATAACATTTCACTATGCTCTATCATTTAAAAAGTCCTCTAAATATATGAATAATGGATGGAGCTTTCACTCCAATCATTCAAAACATTTTCAAACTAAAACAAAGTTAAACCAATAATTTTTACTATAATTCCAATTTTTTACATCATTCAAAACATTTTCAAACTAAAACAAAGTTGAACCAATAATTTTTACTATAATTCCAATTTTTTACATATACATTGACATATTTATTGTTTTTATTTTTTAAATATTTTGTAAACACCACTGGAATAGATAATAGATGAATCTTTTATGTGAATCCTTAATACCAATACTAAAGTAGATGAATATATATGGAAATTGCCTACATATTTTAATGTGTCACATTCACGACTTTCACACTCTGAAATATAAAATAAACCATTCATTCACTAATTCACCACACTTTTTCTATTTAATTCCATGTAAAGAAGAATCTTCTCACACTTTTTTCTATTTTATTCCATGTGAAGAAGAATCTTCTCACACTTTGAAATATAAAATAAATCATTCATTCACTAATCCACCACACTTTTTTTATTTAATTTCATGTAAAGAAGAATCTTTTCACACTTTTTTTCTATTTAATTCCATGTGAAGAAGAATCCTCTCTCTCTTCCATTGAATAGTCTTAGTAGAAATGACAAATTATAAACAAATTATAACAATAATAAGTAATTACATAATAACAAAATTATCACAAATAACAATATCTTTAATATTTTATTGATGCAAAGCAATGTTTATTTGCATTTTCAAGGGGATCCTTGAGTTAAGTAAAGATATAATTATAATATATTTGAGAAGACATATTTTTTTTCCAAGAAAAAATGTGTTCAATTATATTATCATATAATTTTTTTACATTTCCCAACACATCCAAGTGAATCCAAATACAACATAAGTAAAAAAGATTCAGATACAAGATTTCCAAAAATCAAAATATGATAATGTACAGTCTTCAGATAATTCTAAATAAACTGATCTGTCATAATATGACACTACCAAAAAGTAAAAAAAAAAAACTATCTCCTAAATGACTGAGCATTAACTAGTATGCCAAGCAAAGGAACAGATCCACTCAAACTGATTAATGGACTCTAATCTGTCTCCTGGGTCCTTCTGCTCCATTGATCCATTGATGATACAATAAAATTCTTTAAGTATCCTCCAATGCCAGCTTCGAAATCTTGTCTGCTTCAACATTAAAGTTTCTGAAAATCTGTTAATAGCTAATAGACAGAAAATACTTTGATAATGCTTTGATTCTAGTTTTCCATCCTTCCACTGCAGACACCTGAAGACTTCCTTTGTTAAGTAACCAATCTATCTAACCTCCTAGAAGACATCTTGATCTCATTACATTGCTTCAACTTCTTTATATAATGTCTATCTAACCTCCTAAAAACTTTCTAGTAGAAAAAAATTCTAATAAATATTGTTACAATTATTTTTTCACATTATATCTAACTACCTAAACCTTATTTACTAAAAATGACCTTAATATATAATATATAGCATCCTATGTATATGTATGTAATTAATAGAGTCAAGGTAGGAGTCTAACAATATTTCAATTTTTCATGATGTTATTTGTCACTTTATTCTAAAACATTATTTAGATCCAATTGTAATACTTTTACAACTCATGATACATACACTTATATTAAATCCATTTCAATATTAATTTTAAAAAACAATGTCTCGTAGTCTCTTTTGTGCTTTCGAGGTTCCCATTTTATTCCATATAATCATTATCTATTCCATTACAATGCAATAAAAAGTAAAAGGTCGATATCAAAGCATTGACTAACTTAATGATGTCACTATGGTCAATGGAGTGAAGCTTAGGCACTTCCACAATATCATATTTTTTTACTAGTATTAGCCCTTTGTTGTTGCCCATTAATGATATATATCAATAATCAAAATATTACACATGTTATGCAAAACATGTCTTTCTCTAAATTGTATTTGTTTTCATTTCAACCAACATTTGTTAATTTTGGTGCTTCTTAAAAATCTACTTAGTTTTTTGAGAATCACTTGGAGTTCTCCCTAAATGCCCCAAAGCTAAAGAACTAAGAATTTACCCAAAAGTGTATTTTGTATCAAACTTCAAAAGCATTCAAGGTAATGGGACACAATAACACAGATTCAATATTGTATTTATTAGTAAATTTTATGTATTACATGGTTTATGCTCCTACTACCTAGGACCATGATTCCTTATTTTATTTTTTTTATAAGCATTTTTTCTACATATAGGATGAATTTATTATCCTCTCTAAGTGCAATATGTGTTGCTTCTTTTACTCGGTTAACTGAATCCACCCCTGGCTACGCTTGCCTTTGCGTCTTCTTTTGCCTATGATGCTTCAATGGTTTATAGTTCCACAAGCCCACTTGTTTATGTTCTTTAGAAATGACTGTGAAGCATCGCAAAGCGAAGAAGCAGAGATCGCATCTCTACGTTTACCTCTTCTGGGGCGAGACCATATCAAATCTGAAGTACACCAAATTCAAGCACGATAAGGTGCTTAAAGGTGGCATCTTCCTGTGATTTTGTTAGTGGGATTAGTGGGATTAGTTCGTCGCTTAGTGGGCTCTTAGTTCGCTTTTTATGAGCATTTTTTCTACATATAGGATGAATTTATTATCCTTTCTAAGTATCTTCAGCATTAGCAATCTCATGAATTTCCTTAAATCCTTTAGGATAATTTAGAGTTGGGTCTCGCTCAAGGGGTTGGAATCAATGGTGGAAAGTGAAGAGTTTTTCACCGTTGGACAAGGTTCAATTCTCGTGAGGGATTTACCTGGAGCCATGGGAGCACCTTGAGGTAGTGATCGAATGTGTGGTTGCACCTAGAGATACTATATTAAATGGTATCGGGACCTGCGCACACATAAGTGTATCAAAGCCCACTCTCATGTCCTTCAAATTTTAGTCCCCGAGGTGTAGGACAATCGGTGATGGAGTGTTATGTGAAGGCACTCTGTGATGTGAAGATCGAGGGGGACTTCAATGGTTTCGAAATGCCTGATAAGATGGAGAGAAAATTCACGTGACTATTCTCTGATTTAGGTTCTAGACTTACCTCCCAAAACACTTCCAATGGAACTATCAATTGGGGGATTAAGAGATGAAAAATGCTTACTTAGTAACGTTGTGGGGGATTAAGAGATGAAAAATGCTTACTTAGTAACGTTGTGAGCTCTTGTTGAGAAAAATATCTGGTGGATTATCCTATTGTGCATGAGAAGGCTTTGAAGCTCAATTTTCATGACCCAAAATTATAATCTCCCAGGGAGTCTCCTAAATCCTTTCTAAAGGGTTTTCTTATACTTGGGAAGGAACCGAAGCTTAAACAAATGGAGGGTTTTTCCAAACCCAAACATTTCGTGGACATTTCCTTTATGAGATGACCATATTCAAGGGGATCCCTTCATAGTCAAGGGTTTGTTAAAATATATTTGATCTTTTCTAGATGATAATGGGGTTTGGTAATCCTTTGGACAGTTCTATGCCCACCAAAACCTGGGCCATCCCATGTGACCAGTATCATGAAATGAACAGTTCACCTCATAAAACAAACCCAACGAATTACTAATCTCCTTAAATACTTCCTCTCACCAGAGAATTGGAGGAAGCAGGGTAGTTATTGTTCGTCGTTTTTGACATCATAAACATCCAAATTTCCAATGGAGGAAGACTTACTAACCAATTCAATGAATGAACAGTAATCAGTACAGACTGTCCACTGGCTCAAAATAGAGTTGTCCACCTTGACCCTTTTTCTATGGTTTTTCGAGTCTTGAACTTCCAGGGTTGTTTTGAGGTCCTAAGCGACGTTTTTTGGGCATTTTGTGTCCATATAATAATCAAAGGCTTTATCTTGGGTTGGTTGAAATGTTTTCTTCTTGGCTAGGCCTTTCTAACGAGCTATCGCGTGTCCCAAATGAAGATCATATGCAAAATTTCCACCCTTGGGAAGTTGGCATATCAACTACCCCCATTGGGGCTCGCAAACCTTTTGTCCTTTCATCTTTTGGGGTTAGGGTTTTGGATTTCCTTTATGTTAAAAAGGACTTTAGAGCCTCATTGTAAACATCATCCTTTTGCGAATGAGCGTTGCCATCACATCTCTTCTCAGAGATAAGCTGCCACCATTCTAGCAAGTTCATTCACTCTGTATTTTTACAGTTTCTGTACATTTTTCTCATTAATATAAATTGTGTATTATTATATCTCTGTGTTTCTGGCAATATTTATGTGTATTTCATTGTTATATTTCCACCTTCATTTCATTCTCAAAATAATCCATATAAGTGGTATCAGAGCAGGCTGCTCCTTGTCATTTCTTAGTGCATGTCCCCAACGAGGTCAGAGAATAGAGAATTGGGTCTCGAGCTAGTTTCTCTTAAGGACAATCGCTCTTGCCAGCCCAAACAACCTCTCATGGTGGAAGAAAAGAGAGATGCAAGAGCAGAATATTCTATTAATTTGTTGCTTGAGGAATCCCTCACGTGACAGAGGGATAAAATGATGGAGAATTTCGCCCAAATCCTTCAACGGTTGTTGACAACAACATACATGTCTTTATCAAGCAACCAATTTGGAAGCGTTGCCCCTTTCTAGGTACAAGTTAATTTTGATATTCCTGTGTTTGAAGGTCAGATAGATGTAGATGCTTTGGAAAACTGGTTAAATCTACTAGAAGGTTATTTCTCTGTCCACAACTTTTCCAATAGAGAAAAGACTACCTTTGCACTCCTCAAGGTTGTCCCCCATGTCAAATATTGGTGGGAAACTTACTGGGAGTAAAATTCCATAGAGGAGTTTGGAATATTTGGGGCCGAGCCCACTTGGGATTTTTTTATGGATGTAGTCAAAGAATATTATTACCCTATTGGAAATTATGACGACCAGTACATGAGGTGGACCATGCTGCATCAAGAGAGGGGCCAAACAATGCTAGAGTTCACAAATACATTTCATACCTTGCGCACCAAGCTAGGTATCAAAGACTCCAAACAACATCTGGTTCTGAAATACCACGGGGCTCTACATAGGTACATCCAAACCGAAATGGAGTTTTTGGACATCTCATCACTGGGAGCCGCTTATCGATATGTTGTCAAAATTGAGAAGAAATTTAAGCAGCAGAACAAGAGAGAGTTCGGGTCTGCAAATCCGCAACAACCAAAGTATGGTAAAGGAGGCCCTGACTCACATAGCAGCCAACCTCAAGACAACTAGTCCAAACCACATGAAAATAAGGGTAACATGAAGACGAAGAAGGACATAGGGAAGTGGTGTGACTTCTACAAAATCCCATGGCACAACACCAATGAATGTCGCTCAAAGTAGTCATTGGTAGCCAAGCTCAAAGACAAAGAGTCGAACCCCGACTCAAAATCTAATTTAAAAAACAATAGAAGGAGACAAATCATTGATGCAGAACCCACTGTTATTGTCACAACTGCAAAAATCCAACCAAAAGAACCAGAGGATCCTTAAGAGTGGGGCACCTCTTCCATTCACATATGTGGGTGAAGGGGACACCATTGCATTTCATTGTTGATAGCGGAAGCCAAAAGAATATTATCTTAGCAGAGGTCATCAAGCAGTTGAATTTTCCAACAACACCACACCCACAACCATACAACATCAAGTGTCTTCGCCAGGGTCAATATCTCCACGTTATCCGACAATGTCGTATGTCCTACGACATCAAGCTCTTCAAGGATGAGGTATTGTGTGATGTCACCCCGCTGGAATTCTATAATGTTTTGTTATGCCAACCATATATGTGGAAGCGTCATGATATTTATGAGTCTTGACCTCATAGTGTCATTATTACTCTCGGGGGTCACCTCTACATGATAACAAAGGTAGTTACGACTATTGTCCCTCCAAAAAAGTTCCGCAAAGTAATCTCTCATACTGCAAAGTTTAGCCTCTTCACAATCCGATCAGAAGGTGAACAAAAGGACACTACAACCATTGCAGTGTCAGCCCAAGACCTTTCTGTCAAGCAGAAGTGGATCGACAAGATTGTAGAATAGCACAAAGACATTCTTGCTTCACCTACGGGGGTGCCTCCACATTGCCCATTCAAGCAAGGTTATAACATAACCCTTTATACTCTTCATACTTCATCTTCACTGACAGAGTCCTCCCACACTTAGGTAGATCGTGTAGTTAGATTGGTTGAACGGATCCAACCCCTCCAGTAATAGGTTTGTGATGGCCTTCAAAAAGATAAGCAGGACAACTTATCCAGCAAGAAAAACAACTCGCCAAGGTTCAGATTTAGTAAAAGCTTCCCCATCTCCCATGAGAACTTGATGCAATGGGGACCATTGCTTCCTAAGGGGGGAGGATTGATCCATATGAATATTGGTGGTCAACCACTTATTCCATTGGCTCAAAATAGAGTTTTCCTTTCTATGATTTTTCAGGTCCCAAACTTTCGTGGCTATTTTGAATGTGTTCTTCTCGGCTAGACCTTTCCAATTAGCTATCATGTGGCCCAAACAGAGATCATATGAAAACGTTATGCCCTTGGGAAGTTGACGTATCAACTACCCCCATTGGGGTCCGCAAACCTTTTGGACTTTCATCTTCCGGGGTTAGGGTTTTGGATTTCCTTTATGTTAAAAGGCCTTTAAAGCCTCATTGTAAACATCATATTTTTGTGAATGAGCGTAGCCATCACATCTCTTCTTAGAGATAAGCTTCCACCATTCTAGCAAGTTCATTCACTCTGTATTTTTACAGTTTCTGTATATTTATCTCATGTTAGGACCACGCTATGCACCTTTTTGCCTACACCTTTTGTCATTATTATACCCTTCATCACTAGTATTTAGACTCACATTATCACCTCACCTGATCATTCCAAGGTATACAACGTCCTTTCTCATTATTATATGCTTAATCTGTTTTGCATAACACTTTACATTACTTTTGGTCTTAACCATTGATTAGAAGTGCATAAGTGTCTATATCTGTAGAATAGTATTCAAGACCGATGCTGAAACACAGAACTGTCCAAGTTGATGCTGAAACACGGAAGCTGCTACACAG
>JZKD02S1686225.1:9523-23822 GCA_000966675.3 Picea glauca
TGGGTTTCCAGGTGAAAAATCTCTGTGTAATGTTTGTATTTTCCATTGTATCTTTTTTGTTCTTTTCTGAATATCAGTTTGCAGTAGATATTGTACAAGGTTAGAATTTACAGTTCTTTGGCTCTAGATGTCGTAAATCTTGGGTAGAAACTCTTCATTAAAATTCCATCACCCGCTAACAATGTCAATTCTCTCATATGGTAGAATCTAATTCATAGGATATCACTTCTTGCCCAAGAATTCTACACTTGACCAGTCCCTCCAATTTCAAGGGCCATTGTCACACCATGGTTTAGAGATCTTGACATGATCTGTTTTTTCATCATCACAAGCTCATTTTTTGTCATTGTACTGGCATGACTACACAAACAATCCCTTAATCAACAATGTCCCAAAAGAGAACTAAATGCCTTTATGAATTTTGAGAGGTCAAACCTTATTGTTTCTCCTTGTTATATTTAATTGAATGGACCCAACAAAGGAAATAACAAAGGTGATATAGAGATACTAGACAAGTTAAAATAAAAAATGATTATCTTGTTATATTCAATTAAATGGACGAGGTGATAAAGAGATACTAGATAGTAAGTGGAGAGAAGATGACTAGGTTCTAGGGTCCATTTAAAGTAACATTTAAGTCACTATGTAGGTGAATGTGGAGGTAAAAAAAATAGAGGAGGTGATAGGCAACCTTACTACAACTCTACACAACCGTCATCATTGTCATTACTTGCAAAAACTTAGAGACATATTCCTTATGGTCAAAAGTAGAGAATATTTGCTTGCTCAATTTTTTTTCTTTTCGTACAAATAAAGTGGAAGCAAAGGTGTGCTTAAATATTTACTCTGAGAATTCTATTAATATCCCAAATAGATGCATTGACATCCCATACAAGTGTGCCTAATGTGCATCAAGAAATAAAACACCATTAAAAGTATAAGAAGATACATCCAATCAACTTCTTAACCTTTGTTTTTTGAAGCCTAAGTAGGTTTTCATTTTAGCTCACCCAAATATGAGATAACAAAATCCACCTGCCAAAGTACTTTGCTATAGCGCTTTATAAATTCTCAAGTCCAGGAAATATTTTCTCCATTGAGCTCATGCTCCAATGAACTAAGATAAATTAAGGAAGTTGCCAAACTATTGGGAATACATGTATGAATTGTTCTTTGGTAGACACAGTACCAAGTGGCCTTAATCCCGAATTAAATAAAAAAAATTGGAATGAGAAAGAGTAATGCAACTATAAAGTGAAATTGAAATTGAAATTGAAATTGAAATTGAAATTGAAATTGAGCTACTCATGCCATTAAGAAAACCCAAACTTAAAATAAATAATATTTATAAAATAGAAACTAAATTATGTGTCAACCTTAATCCCTTGTAATCTTTGGTTGAAGGACTCCTCAATTTTGCATATGCATTAGTAAATATTGTTTATGCTCTTGAAATATGTATAACCTAGAAGATCAATGATATGTGCAAATATCCTTTGGTGTAATTGACAAAAGTTCATGCTATTGTTAAAAAATAAAAAATAAAAAAAAATAAAATTTTCAATCTAATGTATTATGTTCTTTCCTAGCCATCACTAGGATGTGTAAAAATGTATACATAATGGTGCACATATACTATATTTGAAGGTTTAAACTCTATCTTCTATTTAGTGAAGTTTCTTTCTATGCAAGGCCTCCCATATTAACCTTGTAAGTACAACAAGAAATAGTTGATTATGAAACAATTTCGTTTCAATTCAAACACTGAAAATCATTGCAAATAAAGAGCATAGTCATTGGTCTATAAAGTCTAATGGTATACACTTAAACAACATTCACTCCCTACATCTAGTTCCAACTCAATTTATCAACTCAACCCAAAAGATTTAATTTTAGTAAAATTGTCAAAGGAGAATGACATGAACTTTGACACACTATTACTCATTTTTTCATGAAACAACTATTTGCAAATAGTCTTTTTTTATTTTTCAAGTGTGAAAGCCTAGGTACAACAAATTTTGCAACAATGTTTTGATTGCATCAACATAGACGTAAACTATGAACATTTTTTCATTGAAGGAAATATCCCGAAAACATGCTACTATACCACTGAGATACATGCTCCTTTCATGATAAGAATATTTATAAATGTGTGGATTGCTACCTTTGGTGCCACAAAATCCACCCATTCAAGCTGCAAATGGACTTAGGCCTCGTATTAAGCCACTGTCAACCTACTTGGCTTTGATACCATTTTGAAAATATACATGGTAAGAATTGAACCGAGGGCCTGCCCTATAACTTTAAGCTACCTACCCCTTTCATGACAGACATCCTTGCTACTTTAATCTAAAGGTTTTGATTTCAACCTATATAAAATACTACTATAATTTTATTTTTTTAGGGTGATGAAGGTTTGTTAGAAATTTTCACAATTGAAAACTTTCATCAACCATTTTGAAGTTAGAAAATGAAAACAAAACAAAACATATACAAAACAAAACTTTCAATTAACATAAATTATTACAATAAAAATGAGTAAAGCAAAGTAACAATAATGAAGCACAAAGTAGTAGGAATTAAAGAAAATTTGAAAACTACAACAAGAATGATCATATACACAAAGAAGAGCTACCACATGATTTGAAATAAGACAGAGTTTATATTGTATTTCCATGTTTGAAAACCAATTTTGGTATTTTCCCATTTGTGAAAGATGAAATTCACCATGCAAAAGTGAGGAATTAATGCAAAACATCCAAAAAGGTATATACTCTACATTTAAAAAATAATGTCTATCCGTATAAAAAAAACCCTTTGATACTTAGCTAAAACACTTAATACTCATTCACTATGGAGCAAATTGAAAACAACGTGACATTGTAAATTCACTTTTTAAAATGAAGATGGATAATGAAGCAAAATTTCATGCACAAAAGAAAGTGGGAAGAGAGTTTTAAAGAACCATACTTCAAGTGGAAGGTATTAACAATGAAAACAATATTCTCGTGCTAGAGGGAGGAACTAACAATGATTTTGACTCATATAATAATATTTATGTATAGAAATAAGAATCATACAATGAATTCATCAAGTTTGAAAAAATAAAAGAATTCAAGTTTGAAAAAATAAAAGAACCATACTTTCAGGTACTGACTATGAAAACAATATTCTACTTAAAGAGGGATTAACAATGATTTCAACTAATAATAATATTTATATATGGAAATAAGAATCTTACAATAAATTAATCAATTTCAAAAAAATTAAAAACTATGCATTTATATATCTTTTCAAGATTTTCTTAATCAAAGTAAGTTTGAAAAAAAGAAAAGTGAATAAGTATCTATATATCTTCACAATGTTTTTTTGTTATTATCTAATTCTTAACAAATATTTCATAGTGATTCCAATTTCTAATAACAAAAGTTTTTTACTTACAAAATATTAAACCTTTATCAAATAAAATCTTAAATTTACTTACAATATTAAAATCTTTTTATCAAATTAAATGCAATACAATTGACTTCTCCAAAAAAGAATATAAAACTTTAAAATTTCAACTACACTTTAATAACCATTATCATCATTTTCTAAATAATAAAAAAAATATTAACACATTTTAAATTAAAATAGAAAAAAAAACAATGATTTCAATGATTTCAATCTCAAAAAAAAAAAAATTGTTTACATACACAACATATATTAAACATGTGTGATAATACTTAATAAATTTACTTATAATACTGCAATCTTTAACAACTTTTTATCCTGCAATAAAACTATCTTATCCATATCTCAAGTAAAGGACAAAATCGAGGCCTACCATTTCAACTGCATTTAATAATCATCATTTCATAAGTATTAAAAAATATTAACATATAGCATATTAAGGAAGCTTAAAAAAGATTGCCGTCTCTTTTAAAAAAAAATATGAATATCATAAAATATATTTCAAAATTCAAAATAACAAAATTCAAATCGAAAAGCCCAACATGCTTATAGCTTGAGGGGCATTGTTTATGCATAACATGAGGGGCATTCTTCATGCATGTGATATTTATAGTTTGAGGGGCACTTTTTACATACAAAATATATATTAAACATAATATATAATAATACTTAATAAATTTACTTATAATATTGCAATATTTTATCAAGCAATAAACCTATGGACAAAATCAAAGCCTACCATTTCAACTAAAGGATAAAAATGAAAAAATCAAAGTATTTCAAGTAAAGGATAAAAAGGACAAAATCAAAGCCTACCAAAGTCCATATTTAAGTAAAGGATAAAAGAACAAAATCAAAGCCTACCATTTCAACTACATTTAATTTAATGATCATCATTTCATAAGTATTAAAAAATATTAACATATATCAAATGAAGCTTAAAAAAGATTGCCCATTTCTTAAAAAAAATATAAATATCATAAAATATATTTCAAAATTCAAAAAAACATAACTCAAATCTTTTTTTTGGACTGTATGCTATAAGTCCAAGCCCAAAATGCTTATGCTTGAGGGATACTGTTCATGCATGTTATGCATGGGCCATTGAATTCACTGTTTCTACAATAAATAAATAAAGATGCTTATGCTTGAGGGGCACTATTCATGCATGGGCCATTGAATTCATTGTTTCCCTCAATAAATAAATAAAAAGATGCTTATGCTTGAGGGGGGGCACTCTTCATGCATGGGCCATTTGATTCACTGTTTCCTCAATAAATAAAAATAAGATTACATAATATGGGGCCATTCTGTTTAGAGCGGTCAGAAGTGTGACTACCAAGAAGAACAAGAATCAGATAAATGCACCCATTTAGCAGGGCTTGGAATACCCATATACAAAATGAAGAGAAGATAATATCCTAGAGGAGCCAAGAAAGCATTGTGAGGAGTATTAAAGGAGATCCGATAATAACCTGGAGAACCCAACTTCTTAGACGGATCTGGTAAATATATCAACTCAGTGATCATCAACTTGATCAGCCTCTGATTCATGGAGTAACTGTGAGTGGTAAAGTATGGTGCCACAATGGTGATTGACAGCTGCTCCTTGTCAAGCGTGTTGTTCATAAAGAAGGACACAGTAAATATATTGTCATAACCCATGACTGCAGAATAGATTGATCTGATATCTAGGTGATGCACTATGGTGTCGGGATTCAAATATGGCAGAGAGAAAGCCTCCAAAATGGGGTTGGTAGAATATAATAAATCCCCCTTTAAATCGTAGTCTCCGTTGGTATTTTTCCCACCCACAAGGACACGACCATCAGGCATGAGATGACAGCTAGAACCATGGAGCCTGGGGATACTAGATGACATGAGCACCTCAAACCTTGAATTAACAGTAGTAGTCTTATACAGAAGAGGCTGAAGAACTGGACGATGAGCGAGGCCATAGCCGGTAGTGCCGTTGGAAGCTCCATTGATAATAAGGACTTCTCCTGTTGGAAGGAGAAACATATCCCCCATGAGTCTGGGCATTGGCATCGTCTCCATCACCCAATGTGGATATCGATCGGTGAATCTCAACCAGCCACACGTGTTGGAAGTTGGAAGGAATCGACCCTGTTTGGATTTCTTATAAGAATATTCATGGACCGCCCCACCACAAATTAATACTTCTGCATCTGTAAACCCTGCGTACCCTCTAGAGACATCTAGCAGAAGCAATACAGAGGAGCCGGAGCTAGGGAAGTTTCTAGGGCCGCTTGGCAATGCTGGGTATTACCACAGGATGTTGTTCTTAACATAGTCATACATAATGGACATGGTATTAAAGAAAATGAATAAATATCTGTCTGGCACCAAGTGAACGAAGGGATACAAAATTCCAGTGCTGTCTGCATTGAAAACAACCAAAGTATCATAGATTCGTTGGTTGTTCTGGTTCTAGGGCAGAAACTCACAATTAAAAGTCCACCACCCACCAACAAAGATGATTCTCTTGTCGGGTAAAATCTGATTCGTCGCATATCGCCTCTTGCGCAGGACTTTTGAATTTGACCAGCCCCTCCAATCACAAGAACCACCTTCACACCATGGGCTCAATATCTTGACATGGGATCTTGTCTGTACAATCAACCCTTCAGTAGATAATGTTCCAGATGAGCATAATGTGCCTCTAGCAGGTGTGAGAGGTTGAATCTTGTTCTCCTCCATGTCATATTCTGCTGAAAGTATCCAACAGTCTTCTTGGAGTTCTCTCTGTGATCTATATGGACCGAAATCCAAGATGATTATCTTGTTGTTCAGTAACAGGGCCATGCTCATGGCAGAGATACTAGAGTTTACTGTCAAAACCTCCCAAAGGCCGCTTGCACCTTCAATCGCGTCTCTCTTCTTCTCCACTGTCAATAGATTGATTGCACCTTCAATCTCATCTCTGCCCTCCTTCTACACTAACCATAGACTGACTGCACATTTAATCTTCCCATTTCTCCTCTTCTCAGCTGCCACAAGGCCAGGGCCGGAGGAAGACCCATTCTCCACTGCCCATAGGCTGATTGCACTTTCAATCTTATTTCTCCCCTTCTCCATTGCCGCAAGGCCAGGGCCAGAGGAAGAAATCAACATAGCCAATAATAAAAAAAAAACAATAATCCGTCATTGTTTCTGAACGCAATGAATGCCAAAGTCAAATCTCGAAACACAATTCTCTCTGACAAATGTTCTTGGAAAAAACATCACGTCAAGAATATGAATTTTGAAAAAAAATTGATCACCGTATATATTTCAAGGGCACTCTGTAAAGTGTTATTGGAAACAAAATCGCTTAAAAAAATTGATCATCGTGTATATATATTGCAAGAGCGCATAATATAGTCGTTTTGGATAGAATTTAATTTTAAATTATTTTTTAGAATTTCTGGATTATTTTCTTGAATGAAATGATTCTAATATCACATATTATAAGTCACGGTTAAATGATAATTCTAATATCATATATTATTTTTTTTTCAAAATTACAGGGATACATTGCATGTTTTTTTAAATAACCATCTGTTTATATCTACTAGTCTACTAATAAGTCAAGAGGAAAAAGGCACATGGTCTTTTCGCTAAACTTACTTGTATCCAGGTATCTACAGTGAGGTTGCCATCGTTAATTTATGAAGTAAATCAAGGAAATAAGGACGTAACACTCACGCTCCCAGTGTTTTCGGTATCTAATCCCTCAATCAAGTCATCAAGTTCAATTCTCGTCTGTGTCTGTCACCATGATCGATAGAACTAAACAATCGGAAATCACTAACGATTGTGATAGGAATATTGTAAACTAAATTCCAACGTAGCCTTACAAGATAGTTCACAAAAGCAGCAACAAAGTTCAAGTGTGAGGTATCCAAGGTGGAATGTGGTTCGTCAAAACATGCTAGGGCCTATTTTCAAGTAAAAAAAATACTCACATGTGCCAAATGAAACCCCATATAGCCTCCAAGGTAGGCTCCCCTAAAATTAGGTGACAAGTGCCTCAAAATGTGTAAACAAGGTGGGGGAATCCAAAAATGAGATGTGACATGGCGGCAAGGTGGGGGAATCCAAAAAATGAGATGTGACATGGTGACAAGGTGGGAGAATCCAAAAAACGAGATGTTACATGGTGTGGTAAGCCCCAATACATGAAAAATAACTTTAAATATTTTTTTCCATTGCCTTGGGAATTGTGAACTACCTCGATAAACGTGAATTTCATTGGGAACTATGAATTGCATTAGGAAACATGATGATGCACAAAAAATCTAGATGAAACCAACTGCTCAAAAAGTATCATGCCACACCATATGGTCCTTCCACATGTCATCAAACCCTCCAACTCGTGAAAATAGGTCTCCCAATTGTCCAAAGCTCAAACATAAAAGGGATAATGAAGAAATTCACTAAGATTACCCCCTATCAAAATGAGCGGCGACAAGAGGAAAGTGAAATACTACAAATATTTTATAAATCTTAATTTGGTTGACAGAAACTATTTTTCCAACTTGAATATTGTCAAAATTTAGGCCAATGGACATGACCTCCAAAGTGAAACCTTGTTGGACTAATACAAAAACACCCTCGAATGAGTGAATTTGTAAATTTTTTAATAGAAATGAGGTTCAGGATGAGCACCATTTCCCTTTAACTCGTCATAACGTTAATAATATAAGTGTTAACTTTACCCAATTTATGATAAATTAACTACTCTTTAGGACATCATTCCTTGAGAAAACCATAACGATATTAGTAATTCACTTCCACCATCTTCAACCATACAAATGACATTTTAAAGAATATTTAGGGTTGAATCTGTGAACCTATGTCACACTTTTTGGCAAGTGGAGAGGGAAAAATTATCTCACATACCCTCGATCAAGGGATAACCTTGATCTAACTTTTAAATCCTCAATCAAGGGCATAAAAATTGGATTTAGGGATTAAGTAAACATCATACCCTCGATTGAGGGATAACCTTGATCTAAGTTTTAAATCCTCAATCAAGGGCCTAAAACTTGGATTGAGGGATTAATTAAACATAGGACCTTGATCGAGGACTTGTGTAGGTTGTCATGACAATTAGAATTAAAATCAATAGTCATTAGAGTCTTATAAAGAAGAGGTTGGAGAATTGGACTTTGAGTGAGGCCATAGTTGGTTGTGACCTAGAAGCTCTATTAATAATAAATAATTTTCCTATTTGAAGGAACAACATATCTCCCATGACTCTAGGCATGGACCTTCTCTCCATCACCAATGTAGATCTGGATCGATGAATCTCAATCAACCACAAGTGTTGGAATCTAGGAGAAATTGGCCCCGATTGCCTTCCCAATATGAAGATTCAATAGTCACCCCACTAGATAATAATATTGTTGGTCCTACATCTACAAACCTAGTAGAGCCATCCAATGGAAGTATGATGGCGGATTTGAAGCTGGGGAAGTTTTTAGGGTTGCCTAACATTGCTAAGTATTTCCATAGGATGATATTATTGACATAGTCATATAGAATCATTTTGGTATTAGTGAAGATAAACATGTTACCATATGGTGCCAAGTGAATGGGGGGATTAATATTGTTAGCCCTAGTCTCCTTGAAAAACCTCAAATCATAGTAGGTGCTTTGGCTCTAGATGTCACAAAACTTGGGTAGAAACTCTTCATTAAAATTCTATCACCCACTAACAATGATAATTCTCTCGTCTGGTAGAATCTAATTCATAGTGTATCACTTCTTGCCCAAGAATTCTACACTTGACTAGTCCCTCCAATTGCAAGAGCCATTGTCAAACCATGGTCTGGAGATCTTGACACGATCTGTTTCTTCATCATCGCAAGATCGATTTCTTTCATTGTAGTGGCATGACTACACAAACAATCCCTTAATCAACAATGTCCCAAAAGAGCACTATATGCCTCTATGAATTTTGAGAAGTCAAACCTTGTTCTTTCTCCATGTTATATTTAATTGAATGGACCCAACAAAGATGATAACAAAAGTGATAAATAAATACTAGATAAGTTAAAATCCAAAATGATTATCTTTTTATATTCAATTAAATGGACGAGATGATAAAGAGATACTAGACAAGTTAAACTCCAAAATGATTATCTTGTTCTTGGATATAAATGCCATGTACATAATAGAGTTTACCATCAAAAACCTCCCACAAGCTAGCTTCACTTTCAATCTTCGCCATAACCACAAGGATAATGCTAAAGGAAGGAATCAACAACGTAGATATAAGATGGAATTGTAAAGTGCCATTACTTTTACTGCAAAATCTATACCATGAGAATTACCTAATCAATTACAAGCTATCTAACTAGTCCTTTACAAGTCCCATAACTCATCAATCATTAAGTTGTTGTTATATAGTGAACTTACTTTTAGCTAGGATATTGTTCATATAGAAGTTTAACAAGATTTTTCATATCGTGAATTTATATAAACTACTAGCTTTATATTATTTAATTTTTTTATAACTATTAAAAAATATTTATTCATTACGTTTTTAAAATAAATGAATTTATATAAACTACCAATTTTATATTATTTAAATTTTTATAACTATTAACAAATATTTCAATTAATTTAATATAAATATTTTTATATCGTATTTGTTTGTTATTATTGTTGGTACATAATTTGGTTATCTTAATATATTAAAAGTCACATGGGTAAATATATATATATATATATATATATATATATATATATATAAATAATAGTTTGGTGGGTTAGTTTAAGTGGATGAGTTTCATTATTACTCGAATGAGGTTTCAGGGTTGAATCTCCGGTCACGAGCTTGTACAAGGCATCACTTGATGTTCCCACTGGGTTAGGTTCATAATCAGGCAAAACGGTTTACCTCATTTACCATCCACGAAATGTGGGGAAGTACTCCAAGGTTTTTTTTGCTCTTTCCCGAGGGAATAAAAAACAACCCAATGGGTTAACTCAAGTTGATGACTGTCTTTGTTTGCTCGAATGAGATTCTAGGGTCAAATCCTCAACCATGAGCCTGTATAGGGCCTCACTTGATGTCCCCACCGGGTTAGGCCATTAATCAGGCCGAACAATTTACCTCCTTTACCATCCACAAAATGTGGGGAATTACACGAGGGTTTCCCATGCTCTTTTCCGAGGGAAAAAAATTAAATAGCACAGTGGTTTAGCTCAAGTAGATGAGTGTCATTGTTTGCTCGAATGAGGTTTCAGGGTCGAATCTCCGGCCAAGAGCCTATTTAGGGCCTCACTTGATGTCCCCACCGGGTTAGGCCCGTAATCATGAGCTACATAGAAAAATTGGGCATTGGGCAGTTCTCAAAACACAGTGGGATGAAGTAATCTGTCATCTTTGTGACACTAAAAGGGTAGAAGATGAAAAACACTTCCTCTTAGATTGCCTTGCCTATACCCATATTAGATCCCAATTTATAAATATTTGCCACAATATAAACCTTCTTAACCTCCTAAATCATCAAAACTATGGTGATCTTGGAATGCTTCTCTCAATACTTTTTGAGAATAAAAATACAATTTAAATATATATATATATATATATATATATATATATATATATATATATATATATATTCTCTCTTTTTAAAGTTCAATATAACAAATTAATCTCTCTCAATTCATATCAAACATCATAAACTATAATAAAATAATATTTATAATATAAAAAAAAACTCAATCTTTAATAATTCTTATAACCTACATTGTATTTAGAATTATTCTAATTATACAGCTACATATATTGTTTAATCCATAAATGACAAAGTTGTATGTTACCATATTTAATAGATAGATATTGATGAAATTACTTTTTGGATTTTTCATAAATTGTATAAGTTTCATTATTTCTCAATTATGTTGCTTTTATCATGATTATACATTATGTCTCTTCGATATTTTAACTTTCAATTGGATCTTCTATCATATATGGTCTTTAAACTATATTAATTTATTCTTTTAAGAAAAAAAACATACTTTCTATGAAGATGAGTATTAAGATGAGTTGAAAATATAATCTTTAGATATTAAAACACATACAACATATAATTAGTTTTATATGATTTACAAGGCCATTATTAGTATCTTTTATATAAGTTTTTCCAAAATTTTAAATATCTAGTTGAATTTTAATAAAAATATGTTATCATGAACAATGTTTATAGACTTGACATATTACAGATCAACATCCAAATAAGATTAAAAGTTTAAAAATTTACAACACCTTGAGGAAACTAGATGTCTCTTAGTAAATTCATCTAAGACAAGAAAACCTTAAGCCAAGTGCAAAAGTTCTTTAAATAGTCAATCTACAAAATTGTTCAACTCTATTAATATATGAGTAAGACTAATCAACTAAAAAAGAACAGAGATTTCCTTCAAATGTAATGCTAGTTGTGAAAGACCAATATTATAGACCTGGATTTCATTGTTCATCCAATTGATAGTCATAACAGAGTCTCCAAATACATGTAGTTCCAAAAAATATTGCCCATCTCTTTTAAAAAAAAATATGAATATCTTAAATTATATTTCAAAATTCAAAATAACAGAACTCAAATAGAACGCACCTTTTTTTAGAGTGTATGCTATAATCCCAACATGCTTAACCTTTTTTTGAGGGGCACTGTTCATGCATAACATGCTTATAGCTTGAGGGGTATTGTTCATGAATGTGATATTTAAAGATATGCATGGGCCATTTGGCTCAATAAATAAAAAAATAAGATTACAGAATATGGGTGCAGTCTGTTTGGAGTGACCAGAAGTGTGACTACCAAGAAGAACGAGAATCCAATAAATGCACCCATTTAGCAGGGCTAGAAATACCCATATGCATAATGAAGAGAAGATAATATCCTGGAGGATCCAAGAAAGCATTGGGAGGAGTATTAAAGGAGATCCGATAATAACTTGGAGAACCCAACTTCTCAGATGGATATAGTAAATATATCAACTTAGTGATCATCAACTTGATCAGCCTTTGATTCTTGGAGTAACTGTGAGTGGTAAAAGATGGTGCCACAATGGTGACTGGCAGTTGCTCCTTGTCAAGCATGTTGTTCATAAATAGGGACACAGTAAAGATATCGTCATAACCCATTATTGCATAATAGATTGATCTGATATCTAGGTGATGCACTATGGTGTTAGGATTCAAATACAACGGAGATAAAGCCTCCAGAATGGGGCCGGTAGAATATAAAAAATCTCCATTTAAATCGTAGTCTCTGTTGGTATTTTTCCCACCCACAAGGACGCGACCATCATGCACGAGATGGCAGATGGAACCGTGGATCCTGGGGATACCAGATGACCTGAGCACCTCAAACCTTGAATTAACAACAGTAGTCTTATACAGAAGAGGTTGAAGAACTAGACGACGAGCGAGGCCATAGCCGGCGGTGCCGTTGGAAGCTCCATTGATAATAAGGGTGTCTCCTATTGGAAGGAGAAACATACCCCCCATGACTTTGGGCTTTGGCATCGTCTCCATCACCCAATGTGGATCTCGATTGGTGAATCTCAACCAGTCGCAGGTGTTGGAAGCTGGAAGGAATCGGCCCTGTTTGGCTTTCTTATAAGAAGATTCATGGGCCGCCCCACCACAAATTAATACTTTTGCATCTGTAAACCCTACGTATCCTCTAGAGACATCCAACAAAAGCAAGATGGAGGAGCCGGAGGTATGGAAGTTTCTAGGGCCGCCTGGCAATGCTGGGTATTGCCGCAGGATGCTGTTCTTAACATAGTCATACATAATGGACATGGTATTAAAGAAAATGAATAAATATCTGTCTGGTGCCAAGTGAATGAAGGGTTACAAAATTCTAGTGCTGTCCGCATTGAAAACAACCAAAGTATTGTATATTCATTGGCTATTCTGGTTCTTGGGGCAGGAAATCACAATTAAAAGTCTGCCACCCACCAACAAAGATGATTCTCCTTTCGGGTAAAATCTGATTCGCCGCATATTGCCTCTTGCGCAGGACTTCTAAATTTGACCAACCCCTCCAATCGCAAGAACCATCTTCGCACCATGGGCTCAAGATCTTGACATGGGATCTTTTCTATACAAGTAACTCTTCAGTAGATAATGTTCCAGACAAGCACAATGTGCCTCTAGCAGGTGTGAGAGGCTGAATCTTTTTTTCCTCCATGTCATATTCTACTGAAAGTATCCATCAGTCTTCTTGGAATTCTTTCTGTGATCTAGATGGACTGAACTCCATGATGATTATCTTGTTGTTCGGTAACAGGGCCATGCTCATGGCAGAGATACTAGAGTTTACTGTCAAAACCTCCTAGAGGCCACTTGCACCTTCAATCTCGGCTCTCTTCTTCTCCACTATAAATAGATTGATTGCACCTTCAATCTCATCTCTCCCCTCCTTATGAACCACCCATAGGCTGATTGCACCTTCAATCTTCTCATTTATCTCTGTAACACCCCGACAAATCAACCACCGTCGGATTCCGGAACTGCATCCGTCGTGATGCGGGGTGTCGCCGTGCGGGAGTTCGCGAGCCCTGTTGCACCCGGCACAGGACCTTCCAAGTCCCGAACCCCGATAGTCAACGGGTCAACCTTTTCTTGCGTCGGGGATTTCCCTATCGGGAAATCGGCGGTTGTAATGTCGCATACCTCATGCAGCACAAAACCCCGAGTACCAAAACCCCGAGTACGTGCCACCTGTCTCCCACTAAGTTTTGGGGACCCACCTTGCCACGTCCTCCTCGGGATTTCGCGGATCGCGAGTCCAAAATGCAAAGTTCCTTTGGTGTT
>JZKD02S1686225.1:23832-50259 GCA_000966675.3 Picea glauca
ACAGTTCATTGAATGCATTCTGCAGTTTGATTACCACACAATTAATCATGCTTAATTTCTTTAACTGATTTTTCTTTATAATCTTTAATCATTTATTCAATTAGGGTCGTTACACTCTCCTTCTTGGCTGTTCCAAGACCAGGGCTAGAGGAAGACCCATTCTCCACTTCCCATAGACTGATTGCACCTTCAATCTTATTTCTCCCCTTCTTGGCTGCCGCAAGGCTAGGGCCGGTGGAAGATATCAACAAATCCAATAATAAAACGATACAATAATCCATCATTGTTTTTTAACGCAATGAATGCCAGTGTCAAATATCGAAACACAATTCTCTCTGTCAAATGTTCTTGGAAACAAAATCACGTCAAGGATATTGCAAGAGTGGTCTGTCAAATGTTCTTGGAAACGAAATTGCGTCAAGAATATGAATTTTTAAAAAAATTGATCACTGTGTATATATATAGAAGAGCGCAAAATATAGTTGTTATGGATAGAATTTAATTTTAATTTATTTTTTAAAATTTCTAGATTATTTTATTGAATGCAATCATTCTAATATCACATATTATAAGTCATGGTTAAATGATAATTCTAATATCACATATTATTATTTTTTTTCAAAATTATAGGGATACATTGCATGTTTTTTAAAATAACCATCTATTTATATCTACTACTCTACTAATAAGTCAAGAGGAAAAAGGCACACAGTCTTTTTGATAAACTTATTTGTATTATTAATGATTATTAAAATCAATTGGCTTATGAAATATCTATTAAAAACGAACTTCCAATCATACGACAAGTGAAATTACACTAGTGCTATAAAAAAATGTCGATCTTATCGAGGTAGGTGTCAAAATCACTAGATGAGTTACGCATCGACCATTAATTTAAAAATTACACAACTGTAAATTCTGACGTTAATTTAAAAATTACACAACTGTAAATTCTGACTAACTTAAACAATAGTGATCTCAAGATGAGAACATGGGTGTTAAATTCGAGGGAGGGAATTTACCAAGTGGAAAAGTATCCAATAAACTGAGGCCGGAAGGATTGAAGGGATGGTCAAAATCTGTGCGATGGTCCTCCGGAAACAAGGTTGATAACGAAGGTTAAAAGTCCCATATTAACAATGGGGTCTAAGTTCTTGACGACTCTGGCAGTTCACCTCTAGAAATCAATAACCCACTCGTTAGCAAGGACAAGCATGAGAATTAAATAGAGAGAATTCAAGTATTCATTACAGTTTGATTACGTAATTTCACATTCATGCCTCAATACTATCTCTATTCAACCATAAGCTAACTTCCAATGCAACGTTACAAGATACCTCACAAAAGCAACAACAAAGGTCAAGTGTGAGGTATCCAAGTTGGAATGTTGTTCCTCAAAACATGCTAGGCCTTATTTAAGTCATGGGAGACCTATTTTCAAGTAAAAAAAGTACTCACATGTGCCAAATGAAACCCCCTTGCAGCGTTCAAGGTAGGCTCCCCTCAAATTAGTTGACAAGTGCCTAAAAATGAATGTGTAAATAGGGTGGGGGGAATCCAAAAAATGAGATGTGGCATGGCGTGGTAAGTCCCAATACATGAAAAATAACTTATAATATTTTTTCCCATTGCCTTGGGAATCATGAACTACCTCGATAAACATGAATTTCATTGGTAACAATGAACTACATTAGGAAACATGAAGATGCACAAAAAATCTAGATGAAACCAATTGCCCAAAAAGTATCATGCCACACCATATGGTCCTTCCACATGTCATCAAACCCTCCAACTCATGAAAACAGGTCTCCCAATTGTCCAAAGCTCAAACATAAAAGGGATAATGAATAAATTCACTAAGGTTACCCCCTATCAAAATGAGTGGTGACTAGAGGAAATTGAAATACTACAAATATTTTATAAATCTTAATTTGGTTGACATAAACTAAATTTCCAACTTTTGAGCTGGAAGAACAAAATGAATGTCATCAAAATTAAGGCCAAGGGTCATGACCTCCAAAGTGAAACCTTATTGGAATAATCCAAAAACACCCTCGGATGAGTGAATTTGTAAACTTTTTAATAGAAATGAGGCTCAGGATGAGCACCATTTCCCTTTAACTTGTCATAACCTTAATAATATAAGTGTTAATTTTACCAAATTTATGATAAATTAACTTCTCTTTATGACAACAGTCCTTGAGAAAATGTAATGTTTCCAAGAGAGGATGCCAGGAACATCACGTTTTGCATGAATTTTAAACTTTTTCTGGTTGTGGCATTTCGTCAAACACTTTTCTTATTATGGTGCTTTAGGTTGCACTAAGGTTTAATATGATGATTTATATGTGTGTTTGCAACAATAATCAAGAAGATACAACAATGGACATACCTCAACCATATACAAGATGAATCAACACAAGAGATAACTCAAAATACCTCAGATCTAATCTTTATTCATAATAGTAGAAGAACTCATACAATAAATTGACATATTTGGTACAATATAGCATAAGAGATCATAACAAAATGAGGATGGTCCTCAATCAAGATCAAGCGAGAAGATATAAGACTCCAAAGGCCACCTGGCTACAATAGATGAAGACTAGGCGAGATCTGGTCTGTATGAAGTGTCAAACCCTAAGACTGGATAGGTCACGCCTTGTTGGAAGCTGAATACCCTCAACAAATTCGGCCTTGCTGTCAAAGGCCACCAAACCCTTCGATGAATATGCCAAATTGTAGATCGGGTCAATGTAGAACCCTTGGTGAGGTCTCAGGATGAAAAATGATGTTCTGACCCACCAAATGCACAAAACCCCAGTTTGGCTTGTGCCCTCTTGGATGAATGAAGACCAATAATTCATTCTCTCTCCTAGAGGCCTCGAAATAAACCCCAAAATCACCGAAATGATAGATAGAGATATTGCAAGGAAAACCCAAGTGCTCAAATATCCAAGAGCCCTATCATACTCTTGTATCAACCTCCCTCCAAGGAACAATGCACTCCCCTGGATGACTAAAACCATAGATAATTTAGCCTCTCTCCTAGAGGCCTCCAAATGCTCCAAAAAACCACTGAAATGATAGATTGGGGCATGGTTACCTCATTGGTGAAGTCCCAAGCGAAATAGAGAAGATCTGATCTATCAATGGGTGAAACCACTTTCTGAAGTGCGCCCCTCTTCGCCAATTCGTCCAATGCTCTAGTAAATCAAATGGCACATAAAACTCCTCCGAAATAAACTAGAATTGATGACCAAGACCCTACAATTAAAACCCAGGTGCTAGAATATACCGAAGCCCTTCCAATCTCTTGGATCAAACTTCCCTCAATGAATGGTGCGCCCCCCTTGGTGGAAACCCTTAATGGTGCGCCCCCTCTCTACCTGTACCTATGGCTAGTGTAGAAATCTCCTACAACTTAGTAGATCTAAAGTAGAATAGTGTGGGTGGAGTATTGCATCGCCGAGACCAAGCTTCGAACAAGATAGGTGGAATCTTTCACCACCGAATTTTCCTCTAGGGTTTGTTAAGTCAAAACCCTCAAAACCCCCACGACATGGGCTCACTAGCTAGAAGCTAGATATCAAAACTGATAATCACATGAATGAGAGAATAGAGGCCCTTGCCTCTCATTTATCCTTCCTGCCCACTTTGTCCCTCCAAAGTGACTTTTTCTTTCTTAATTATTAATTAATTTATTAAATCACTTTAATTAATTAATTAACTCTTTTACCTCTGAAAAGAACCTTATCTTTCCTTGTGGCTTCCCTGGCCACTGAAAGTCACTTTTCATCATTCTATCATGTAGTGTGGTTCCTCTCGATTCCAATGAGTTATTACACTAAGAGGTTCCTCCCAGTATTATGCCCAATATGACCTCCTTAGTGCATTTAATTAACCTATAGCCCAAAATAACTCAAAATCATGGAAATCATCAGAATGTAATGGAACCAAAGCCAAGCTGTGCAGAATGGATCATAATGATGAAATAAGATGAGAGATGCAATTTGAGCCCCAAAATACCCCTCAATAGCTCTTGTACTCGCTATAATATTCATCTGGATACTCTTGTCATCAGAACACTCTATAATACCCTAATGTCCCAAAGTGGGGACATTACAGTCCTCCCTGCTAGAATATTTCTTGTCCTCAAGCAATAATTGAACCCATCAAAATATAATATCGGGTTCCCATTTCCACCCGTGGGACACACAGTAGGTCCCATCTAGAGATGAACTATCATACACTCCACCCCTGGGTCCCATATTAGGACATTAGCTGCAATACCCTGTGAAGCATAATCCTTACATATCCATTCTCCAAGTCCATACCAAGATCAACATGGTCTCCATCAAATATTCATGCATGTTATGCATGGGCCATTTGATTCACTATTTCCCTCAATAAATAAAAAATCAGATTACAAATAAGATTATAGAATATAGGGCTAGTCCATTTGGAGTTGCCTCAAGTGTGACTACCAAGAAGAACGAGAATCAAATAAATGGGTGTGACTACCAAGAAGAACGAGAATTAGATAAATGCACCCATTTAGCAAGGATAGGAATAACCATATGCAAAATGAAGAGAAGATAATATCATGGAGGAGCCAAGAAAGCATTGGCAGGAGTATTAAAGGAGATTCGATAACAACTTGGAGAACCCAACTTCTCAGATGGATCTGGTAAATATATCAACTTAGTGATCATCAACTTGATCATCCTCTAATTCATGGAGTAACTATGAGTGGTAAAATATGGTGCCACAATGCTGACTGACAGTTGCTCCTTGTCAAGCATGTTTTTCATAAAGAAGGACACAATAACGATATAGTCATAACCCATTATTGCATAATACATTGATATGATATCTGGGCAATGCACTATGGTGTCAAGATTCAAATACGATGGAGAGAAATACTCTAGAATGGGGTCAATGGAATATAACAAATCCCCCTTTAAATCATAGTCTCCGTTGGTATTTTTCCCATCCACAAGGACACGACCATCAGACATGAGATGGTAGTTGGAACCATGGATCCCGGGGATACCAGATGACCTGAGCACCTCAAACCTTGAATTAACAACAATAGTCTTATACAAAATAGGTCGAAGAACTGGACAATGATTGAGGCCATAGCCGGCGGTGCCGTTGGAAGCTCCATTGATAATAAGGACGTCTCCTGTTGGAAGGAGGAACATATCCCCCATGACTCTAGGCATTGACATCGTCTCCATCACCCAATGTGGATCTCGATTGGTGAATCTCAATCAATTGCAGGTGTTGGAAGTTGAAAGGAATCAAATCTGTTTGGATTTATTATAAGAATAATCATGGCCCACCCCACCACAAATTAATACTTCTGCATTTGTAAACCCTGCGTACCCTCTAGAGGCATTCAACAGAAGCATGATAGAGGAGCCGAAGCTAGGGAAGTTTCTGGGGCCGCTTGACAATGCTAGGTATTGCTGCAGGACGTTGTTCTTAACATAGTTATACATAATGGACATGGTATTAAAGAAAATGAATAAATATCTGTCTGGCACCAAGTGAATGAAGGGATATAAAATTCCAATGTTGTCCGCATTGAAAACAACCAAAGTATTGTAGATTCGTTGGCTGTTATGGTTCCAGGGCAGGAACTCACAATTAAAGGTCCGTCACTCACCAACAAAAATGATTCTCCTGTCGGGTAAAATCTAGTTCGTCACATATCGCCTCTTGCACAGGACTTCTGAATTTGACCAACCCCTCCAATAACAAGAACCATCTTCGCACCATGGGCTCAAGATCTTGACATGGGATCTTGTCTGTAGAAGCAACCCTTCAGTAGATAATGTTCCAGATGAGAACAATGTGCCTCTAGCAGGTGTGAGAGGCCGAATCTTGTTCTCCTCCATGTCATATTCTGCTAAAAGTATCCAACAGTCTTCTTGGAATTATTTATGTGATCTAGATGGACCAAACTCCATGATGATTATCTTGTTGTTCGGTAATAGGGCCATCCTCATGGAAGAGATACTAGAGTTTACTGTCAAAACCTCCCAGAGGCCGCTTGCACCTTCAAACTCATCTCTATCAATAGACTGATTTCACCTTTAATCTCGTCTCTCCCCTTCTCCACTGCCCATAGGCTGATTGCACCTTCAATATTCTCATTTCTCTCCTTCTCGACTGTCACAAGGCCAGGGCTAGAGGAATACCCATTCTCCACTGCCCATAGACTGATTGCACCTTCAATCTCATTTCTCCCCTTCTCATCTGCCACAGGGCTAGGGCCAGAGGAAGAGATCAACAAAGCCAATAATAAAATAATACAATAATTCGTCATTGTTTTTGAACACAATGAATGCTAGAGTCAAATATCGAAACATAATTCTCTCTGTCAAATGTTCTTGGAAACAAAATCTTGTCAAGAATATTGCAAGAGCGGTCTGTCCAATGTTCTTGGAAATGAAATCGCGTCAAGAATATGAGTTTTGAAAAAAATTGATCACCATGTATATATATTGCAAGAGCGTAGAATATAGTCGTTATGGATAGAATTTAATTTTAATTTATTTTTTAGAATTTCTGGATTATTTTATTGAATGCAATCATTCTAATATCACATATTATAAGTCACGATTAAATGATAATTCTAATATCACATATTTTTATTTTTTTTCAAAATTATAGGGATATATTGCATGTTTTTTTAAATAACCATTTGTTTATATATACTAGTCTACTAATAAGTCAAGAGGAAAAATACACACAGTCTTTTGGCTAAACTTATTTATATCCAGGTATCTACAGTGAGGTTGCCATCGTTAATTTATGAAGTAAATCAAGGAAATAAGGACGTAACACTCACACTCCCAACATTTTCGGTATCTAATCCCTCAATCAAGTCATCAGGTTCAATATCAGTCTAATATGAAATCATTCTAATATCATTTCAATATCATTCTAATATGCAATCATTCTAATATCACATATTATAAGTGACGATTAAATGATAAGTCATGGTTAAATGATAAGTCATAATTATCATGCTCTAATTTAATGGCTATTCATTGCTTCCTTCTCGACTAAACATTTTGATGTTTCCTTTGTTCGTTAATTTGTTATTCTCATGGGATTCCATGTCTGGTTGTCATTACACTGAGCACTTTACGCACAAAAACATTCATTCATTATTATGTTAGTGTTATATTATCTTTCAAAAGTTGCAAAAATAATTTATTAATGATTATTAAAATCAATTGGCTTATGAAATATCTATTAAAAACGAACTTCCAATCATACGACAAGCGGAATTAAACTAGTGCTATAAACAAATGTCGATCTTACTGAGGTAGGTGTCAAAATCACTAGATGAGTTACGCACCGAACATTAATTTAAAAATTACGCAACTGTAAATTTTGACTAACTTAAACAATAGTGATCTCAAGATGAGGACATGGGTGTGAAATTTGAGGGAGGGAATTTACCAAGTGGAAATGTATCCAATAAACTAAGGCCGAAAGGATTGAAGGGATGGTCAAAATTTATGCGATGGTCCTCCAGAAACAAGGTTGATAACGAAGGTTAAAATTCCCATATTAACAATGGGGTCTAAGTTCTTGATGACTCTGGTAGTTCACCTCTAGAAATCAATAACCCACTCATTAGCAAGGACACGTGTGAGAATTCAATAGAGAGAAGTCAAGTATTCATTACAGTTTGATTACGTAATTTCACATTCATGTCTCAGTACAATCTCTCTTCAACCATAAGCTATCTTCCAACACAACGTTACAAGATACCTCACAAAAGCAGCAACAAAGGTCAAGTGTGAGGTATCCAAGGTGGAATGTCATTCCTCAAAACATGCGAGGCCTTCTTTAAGTCATGGGAGACCTATTTTCAAGTAAAAAAAGTACTCACATGTGCCAAATGAAACCCCCTTGCAGCATTCAAGGTAGGCTCCCCTCAAATTAGGTGACAAGTGCCTAAAAATGAATGTGTAAACAAGGTGGACCAAAATGTACTGAGGAACATGTTGTCCTGATATGAGATGATAGTCTATGGGATCCCAAAGTGCACCCACACCCGTTCAAAGAAGAGTTTAGCAGTGTCTTTTGCTGTGATATTCTTCTTGCAGGCCACCATAATGGCCATCTTCGAGAATCTGTTGACGACCACGAAAACATAGTCATTGCCATGCTTAGTAGAAGGAAGGCCTAACATGTAATCCATGGAGATTGATTGCTAAGGTCGACTAGGGGTAGGCAACAAAGTATAAAGGCCTTGCATCTTGATGGTCAGTTTGGCAATGGTGCAGGAAGTGCAGGATCTAATATACTTCCTGAAATCCTTTCGAAGGTTTTGCCAATAGAAATAATTTTGCAGTATTGCCACTATTTTTTCAAACCTGAAATTCGCAACGACTCGACTATAGTGCACTTCCCAAATCATCTTGGCACGCTCACTTGAAGGAAAACAAAGGTGTCCCAGGTGACATAGTAGTGCGTTCTGGAGGTGAAAATTTGGAACTCGGTTACCCTCCAAGAGTGTCTTGTATGTGTGGCCAAAATCTGGATTTCTCTTGTAGACAAGTGGCCAATCAGAAGTATCGTGCCCACAAGAATTGAGAACATTGGTTATTGCCATGATCGGTGGTCGACTGAGGTAGTCTACAACATTATTGGTGCTGCCCTTCTTGTACTTGATGTTCAAATGAAATTGTTGCAGTTATGTGGACCACTTCCAATGGCGATCTCTCTGCAATGACCCTTGTGTCTGTATGAACTGCAGGGGTCAGTGGTATGTTTGGATGATCGTTTCCTTCCCTAAAATGTAATGCTTCCATTGTCGACAAGCATGCACAATGAAATACATTTCTTTGTCATAAGTGAGATAATTTTGGACTGTGTCGGATAGTGTCGCACTATGATATTCCATTGGATGCCCTTGTTAATTAATAACTTCCCCAATAACATAGTCAGAGGCATTTGTCTCGATCTCAAATGGTTGTTGCAAGTCTAGTAATGTGAGAACTGGGGCATAAAAAAGGCAATGTTTCAATTCTACAAATGACTTCTGTTGAGATTACGACGAAAATAATTTTTCTTTCGCTCCTCCCTTGGTGACTTGACTCAAGGGCCAAGTGATATGAGAGAATCCCAACACGAACCTGTGGTAGAAATTAGCAAGACCCAGAAAGATGTGAAGCTCTGTTAGAGTGGCCGAGGCTGGCCAATCCCGGATGACTTGTATCTTGGTTGGATCCACATGCACCCTATGCTCATCAATAATGAATCCCAGATACTGAACCTAGGTCATGCCAAAAGTGAACTTCTCCAAATTAGCACACAACTTGTGTTTCCGTGGTGTTTGGAGAACCTGTCAAATGTGGTGGAGGTGCTCTTCCCAAGTTTGGCTGAAGATCAGGATGTAATCCAAGTACAATACTACAAATGAGTTGGTGAATGGACTCAAGATGTCATCCATCAACCTCATGAAGGTTGCAGGAGAATTCGACAACCTGAAAGGCATGAACAACCATTCGAAAAGTCCCTCCTTGGCTTTGAAGGAAGTATTACACACATTAGATGGTTCGATAGGTACTTGGTGATACCCATACTTCAAGTCGATCTTGCTGAAATAATTCTCCCATTTGAGTTGGTCCAGAAGGTCATAGATCCGTGGGATTAGGTATCTATTCAGGACAATGATTTTGTTCAATGCTCGATAGCCAATATAGAGTCTCCAAGTCCCATCCTTCTTCTACACCAACATGATCGGTTTCCCACAAGGCAATGAACCTTGCCAGATGTGACCTTTCTGCAACACATCCTGAATCTGCCTCTTGATTTCATCGTTCTCCAGAACAAAGCACCGATAGATTGGTCCATTGGGAAACAATGTACTTGGGTTTGGATCGATGGGGTGCTTGACCTGACAGTGCAGAGGCACCCCTACGGTTGAGGTGAAGATGTCCTGATACTCCTCCACGACCTTGTCCATTTGTTGTTATTGTGTGAAGGAGCCCTCTATGGAGGTTGTGGCCACAATATTCTTCTTTCCCTGAGGGTGGATCATAAGAAAAAAAAATTTCCCAGTTTTGGAAATGAGCTTACTGCATTGTTTTGCAGTAACCAAAGAGATAGCAACAGGCGATGGTACCTCTAATATCCTATACAACTTATTTCCCAAGGTAAAAATAACAACGTGAGGTCGAGACTCATACACAACATGTCGCTTCCACAAGTATGGTTGGAATAATAATACATCACAAACATCAAGAGGAACAATGCCACATAATACCTCATCAGTGAAGGGCTTGATGCTATAGGGAAGGTGACACTTCTGGCTGACGTGGAGATCCCATCCTTGGTGAAGCCACTCGATGGTGTATGACTATGGGTGTGATGTGGTCGACAACCCCAACCGCTTCATGACCTCTGCTAAAATGAGGTTCTTTTGGCTCCCACTGTCGACAATGAGCTATAGCGGGTAACCCTTTACCCACATCTGGTAGTGGAAGAGATGCGCCTCCTCCTCTGGATCTACCGATTATTCCTTTTGGATCTTTGTGGTGGCAACGATGGCGTTGGGCTCCACATTGATAATATGCTTCCCTTTGTCATTCCCCTTCTCGGTTTATGATTCATTGTTGGAGCATGCATCTGATTCAGAAGCCCTCATCTCGGCCACCAGTGATTGTTTAGCCCGACACTCACTTGTGTTGTGAGTGGAGCTCTTATGGAACTCACACCACTTTCCTATGTCCTTCTTCGACTTCATGGTGTTGTTATTTGCTTGCGTATTTCACAGGTTTTCTTGAGCTTCCATGCCTTGGCTTTGTCCTTTTTTCTACGGTTTGGGGGCACCTTTTTCTTGCTTTTGATTCGCAAATCCAAAGTCTCACTTCTTCTGTTTGAATTTCTGCTCAATCTTGGCATCATACCAATATGCCGTACTAAGTGAGGAGATGTCGAGGAACTCCATTTCCTCCTGAATGTATCTATGTAGACAACTGCGGTACTTCAACACCAAATTTTGTCTGAATCTTTAATACCCAACTTTGTGCACAATGTACGGAACAAATTCATTAGCTCATGCACATCTTGATCCCTTTGCTACCGCAACGTAGTCCATTGTATGTACTTTTACTCATAGATCCCCATGAGATAATATTGTTCCTTGATGGCGTCTCGAAAATAATTCCAAGTGGGTATGACCGAGAATAGAGAGGGTTCCTCCTCTTCCTTTTTCTCACAGTAGGTTTCCCACCAGTCCTTGACATGGGGGGTGACTTTGAGTAGTGAAAAAATAATCTTCTCCCGCTCAGAAAATCATGAACCGAGAAATATCCTTCTAGTAGATTCAACCATCTATTTACGATGTCTACATATATTTGGCCATCAAATATGGGGCTGTCAAAGTTTACTTTTACCTTAAAAGGGTTTGCGCCTCTAGAGTGGCTGCTGGATGCAGAAGCGCCGCCAGTGGGAAATCGTTGAAGGATCTGGGTGAATTTATCCATCATCGCATTCCTTTGTTTTTCAAGGGCCTCCTCAAGAAATATTTTGATAGGATCTCTTTCTCCCTCGTGTTTAATTTCATCCCCCATGAGGGAACGTCGGGGTTTGCGAGGCTAATCTTGCAAAGGTTCAACCATATCGAGCCCTAACTCCTTATACCCCGACCTCGTTGGGGACATGCAAACAAGGATCGAGAAAGAGTAGACAACTTTAATACCACTGATCTGAATTTATGCAAGAACACAACAGAATACAAAAATAACCATGAATACAAAGATGCATCGAAAATAACACTTCATTTCATTAACATTAAAGAACTGAAATTTGTTTATAGACATAATAGAAATAAACTAGCTAGGGCACTGGTAGATTATATCTGAGAAGAGATGTGGTGGCTACAGGCCTCTGAACTCTGTGTTACAATGAGGCTTGGAGGCCTATATATTATTGATAAACAATGGAAACCCGAAACATCCAAAAACCTAACCCTAGGAGATGAAACTCCAGAATATGGGCCCCGTCAGGGTAAATTGGTACATCAATTTCCCGGGGTCGTAACTTTGGCATACTATTTTTGTTTGACACATATGATACATCGTTAGAAATATCTATCCAAGGAATACAACTATTGATTGCAAGTATTAAGAATTGAATTGCGGTAATATTCACCGAAGGTGTGATGCCCAAAAAACATCGTTTAGGGTCTCAAAACAGCTCTGGAAGTTCAGGACCCGAAAAACTGGTAAAAATAGTAAATTGTGCTACAATTAAGGAAACTGAAAAACTTAAAGAAACAATGGTGGGGGTCCAAGTGGAATAGGCGAGTGGCCACCAATATCCACCTGGATCATTCCTCCCCCCTTAGGAAGAAATGGTCGCCACTGCATTGAGTTCCTCCATGAGATGAGGAAACTTCTGCTGAACTTGGTCCCTGGTGAGCCACTTGCCCTGGTGAAGGAGTTGTCCTGCTTTGACAACTCGATATAGCTGGATCCTCCACTAGCAGGTTTTCTTGATTTGTGTTTCCATAATCTGATTAGTTGTGGCTTGTTCTATCCATTCTGGGTTTAACTCTGTTGGTGTGAGTTGTTCTGCCATGTCAGATGTGTCTAGTAGAGGTGGAAAGTAAGGCTGAAGGCGGACCACATTGAACACTGGGTGTGAAACAAGGGATGGTGGGATATTGAGATTGAAGGAATTTTCCCCTACAACCTTGGTGATGGTGTATGGGTTATATTAGAGCGAGTGAAGTTTGCGGTGGGGTCCAACGAGGCGCTCCTTCTGCAAATGTAGCCACACTTTGTTGCCCACCTGGAATTTGTGTTGCACCAGATGTTGATCATGTTGCTGCTTATACTTACCATTGGTTCTATCCAATATGTCATGAACCTATTGGAGAATGTGCTGAATACGCTCAAGGAAGTTGTTCGCCTTGGCAGCTTCAGACTAGACATGAGTCGAATCAACCTGAGTGGCTGCAAATGGTATGGCTATGTCAATGGGACATAGTGGCTGGAATCCAAAGCCCACCTGAAAGGGGGTGTGGTCAGTTGAGATGCGGAGGGCTTGGTTATAGGTATTTTGTACATAGGGGAGGCTCTCATCCCATGTGCGTGGATGCTTTGAGTTGTACATGCACAAAATGTGTACGATCATCCTGTTGTCGACCTAAGTTTGGCCATCAGTTTGGGGATGGAAAGTTGTGAACTTGGTGAGCTTGGTGTCCAACATTGACCAGAGGTTGGACCAAAATGTACTAAGGAACTTGTAGTCCTGATCTGAGATGATAGACTGTGGGATCCCAAAGTGTACCCACACTCGTTCAAAGAAGAGTTTAGCTGTGGCTTCTGCCGTGATATTCTTCTTGCAAGCCACCATAATGGCCATCTTCGAGAATCTATCGACGACCATGAAAACATAGTCATTTCCATGCTTAGTAGAAGGAAGGCCTGACATGTAATCCATGGAGATGGA
Source organism: Picea glauca (assembly GCA_000966675.3). NCBI lineage: Eukaryota > Viridiplantae > Streptophyta > Pinopsida > Pinales > Pinaceae > Picea > Picea glauca. The sequence continues at coordinate 37,327 of JZKD02S1686225.1, forward strand.
TTCCCAAGTTTGAATAGGGGTAGGAAGTGGATTATAGAGGCCTTGCTTCTTGATGGTCGGTTTGGAAATGGCGTAGGCAGTTCAATATCTAATGAACTTCCCGACATCCTGTCGAAGGTTTGGCCAATAGAAATACTTCTGCAGTACTGCCACTATTTTCTCGACCCCGAAATTCCCAATGAATCGACTATAGTGTGCTTCGAAAATCATCTTGGCACACTCGCTTGAAGCTACACAAAGGTGTCCCAGGTGACATAGTAGTGTGTCCTGGAGGTGAAAATTTGGAAATCATTTACCCTCAAAGAGCGTTTTGTATGTGTGGCCAAAATCTGAATCGCTCTTTTAGAGAAGCAGCCAATCATAAGTCTCATGCCCACAAGAGTTGAGCACGATGGTTATCACCATGATCGGTGGTCAACTAAGGCAGTCTGACACATTATTGGTGCTTCCCTTCTTATACTTGATGTTCAAATGAAACTGTTGTAGATATGTCGACCACTTTTGATGGTGATCGTTCTACAACTTCCCTTGTGTCTGTTTGAACTACAGGGGTCAGTGGTCTGTGTGGATGATCATTTCCTTCCTCAAAATGTAATGCTTCCATTGTCGGCAAGCCTGCATAATTGAATACATTTCTTTGTCATAAGTGGGATACTTTTGGACTGTGTCGGATAGTGTCGCACTGTGATATGCCATTGGATGCCCCTGTTGAGTAAGGTCTACCCCAATAACATAGTAAGAGGCATCTGTCTTGATCTCAAATTGTTGTTGCAAGTCTAGTAATGTGAGCACTAGGGCATAACAGAGGCAATGTTTCAATTATATGAATGACTTATGTTGAGATTCTAACCAAAACAATTTTTCTTTCACTCCTCCCTTGGTGACTTGAATCAAGGGCCAAGTGATATGAGATAATCCCAACATGAACCTGTGGTAGAAATTAGCAAGACCCGGAAAGATGCAAAGCTCTATTAGAGTGGTTGGGGCTGGCCAATCCCGGATGACTTGGATCTTGGTTAGATCCACATGCACCCCATGCTCATCAATAATGTATCCTAGATACTGAACTTGGGTCATGCCAAAAGTGCACTTCTCCAAATTGGCACACAAATTGTGTTTTCGCAGTGTTTGGAGGACCTGTTGGATGTGGTGGAGGTTCTCTTCCCAAGTCTGGCTAAATATCAGGATGTCATCCAAGTACACTACTACAAATGAGTTGGTGAATGGCCACCAGATGTCGTCCATCAGCCTCATGAAGGTTGCAGGAGCATTCGTCAACCCGAAAGGCATGACCATCCATTTGAAAATTCCCTCTTTGGCTTTGAAGGCAGTCTTCCACACATCGGACGATTCGATTGGTACCTGGTGATACCCGCACTTCAATTTGATCTTGCTAAAATATTTTTCCCCTTTGAGTTGGTTATGAAGGTCATCAATCTGTGGGATTGGGTACCTATTTCAGATAGTGATCTTGTTTAGTGTCCGATAGTAAATACAGAGTCTCCAAGTTCCATCCTTCTTCTGCACCAATACGATCAGGATCCCACAAGGCAATGAACTTGGCCAGATGTGACCTTTCTGCAATAGGTCCTGAATCTTCTTCTTGATTCATCATTATCCAGAACAGAGACCCGATAAATCATTCCATTGGGCATAAACACACCTGAGGTCAAATGGATGGGGTGCTTGACTTGAAAGTGCAGAGGCACCCCTGTGGGTGAGGTGAATATGTTTCGTTACTCCTCAATGACCTTGTCCATTTGTTGTTGTCGTGCAGAGGAGCCCTGTCTAGAGGTCATGGCCACAATATTCTTCTTTCCCTAAGGGCGAATCATCAGGAAAACAAATTTCTCAGTTTTGTAAATGACCTTACTTCATTGTTTTGCAGTAACCAAAGAGATAGTGACAGGCAATGGTACCTATGGTATCCTGCACAACTTATATCCCAAAGTAAGAATAACAATGTGAGGTTGAGACTCATACACAACATGTCACTTCCACAAGTATGGTTGGCCTAGTAATACATCAAAATGATCAAGAGGAGCAATGCCACATAATACCTCATCGGTGAAAGGCTTGATGCTGTAGGGAAGGATACACTACTGGCTGACGCAGAGATCCCTTCCTTCATGAAGCCACCCAATGGTGTATGACTATGGGTGTGTTGTGGTCGGCAAGCCCAACTGCTTCACAACCTCTTCTGTAATGAGGTTCTTTGGGCTCCCACTGTCGACAATGAACTGTAGTGGGGAACCCTTCACCCACATATGGGAGTGAAAGAGATGCTCCTCCTCCTCTGGATCTTTTGGTTCTTCTTTTTGGATCTTCGTTGTGGAAATGTTGGCGTTGGGATCCAAATCGAGCATGCATCTGATTCAGTTTCGGAGCATGCATCTGATTCAAAAGCCCAGTGACTGTTTGGCCCGACACTCACTTTTGTTGTGAGTGGATCTCTTATGGAACTCACACCACTTTCCCCTATCCTTCTTTGGTTTCAAGGTGTTGTTCTTTTCTTGTGGATTTGGAAGGCTGTCTTGAGCCACCATACCTTGGCTTTGTCCTTTGTTTTGTGGTTTGGGGGCACATTTCTCTTGCTTTTGATTCGCAGATCCAAAGTCTCACTTCTTCATTTGAATTTCTACTCAATCTTGGAAGCATACCGGTATGTTGTACCAAGCAAGGAGATGTCGAGGAAATCCATTTCCCCCTGAATGTATATGTGTAGACAAATGCGGTACTTCAACACCAAATGTTTCTATGAATATTTGATACCCAACTTTGTGCTTAGGGTATGGAACAAATTCACTAGGTCATGCACATCTTGATCCCTTTGCTGCCGCAACGTAGTCCATTGTATGTGCTTGTCCTCATAGCTCCCCACAGGACAATATTGTTCCTTGATGGCGTATCAAAAATAATTCCAAATGGGTACGACCAAGAATAGAGAGGGTTCCTCCTCATCCTTTTTTTCACAATAGGTTTCCCGCCGGTCCTTGACATTGGGGGCAGCTTTGAGTAGTGAAAAAATAATCTTCTCCCGATCGCAAAAGTCATGAACCGGGAAATATCCTTCTAATAGATTCAAACATCTATCTACAACATATGCATCAATTTGGCCATCAAATATGGGAATGTAAAATTTTACTTGTACCTTAAGAGAGGTTTCACCTCCAAAGTGGCTGCTGGATGCAGATGCGCCGCCAGTGGGAAAACGTTGAAGGATCTGGGCGAAGTTATCCATCATCGCGTTCCTTTGTTTTTCATGGGCCTCCTCGAGAAATATTTTGATAGGATCTCTTGCTCCCTCATCTTTATTTTTTTCCCCCATGGGCGACCGTCGAGGTTTGCGAGGTTGATCTTGCAAAGGTTCAACCAGATCGAGCCCTAACTCCTTATACCCCAACCTCGTTGGGGACATGCAAAGAAGGATCGAGAAAGAGAAGATTGCTCTGATACCATTGATCCAAATTTATGCAGGAACACAAAGGAATACACAAATAACCATGAATACAAAGAGGCAATGGAAATAACACTTCATTTCATTAATATCAACGAACTGAAATTTGTTTACAGACATAATAGAAATAAACTAGCTAGGGCATTGGTAGCTTATCTTTGAGAAGAGATGTGGCAGCTACAGGCCTCTGAACTCTGTGTTACAATGAGGCTCAAAGGCCTATATATTATCAATAAATAATGGAAACCCTAAATATCCAAAAACCTAACCCTAGGAGCTGAAACACCAGAATATGGGCCCTATCATGGTAAATTGGTACATCAATTTCTAGGGGTCATAACTTTGGCATACTATCTACGTTTGACGCATATGATACATTGTTAGTAAGATCTATCTGAGGAATACAAGTGTTGAGTGTGCCTATAAAGGTTTGAAATGGACTAGTCTTCGTTGGAGGTGTGATGCCCAAAAAACGTTGTTTAGGGCCTTAAAACGGCTCCAAAAGTTCATGACGTGAAAAACTGCCAAAAATAATAAATTGTGCTACAATTAAGGAAATTGAAAATCTGAAAGAAACAATGGTGGGGGTACAAGTGGAATAAGTGAGTGGCCACTAATATCCACTTGTATAAACCCCCCTCTCCACATTGTTTTCCATCAGCCCGAGCAGCATGATCGAAACATGCAAGAGTGTTTCCAGTGCGTTGAGAGATCAAACATGCACGAGCTTGTATAAGATTTTTAGAAACTTGGTTTCTTCTAAGGGAGTGAAGAATTTTGGTAATCACCGAGCGGGAAGAAGGGGAAATATTCTCAAAATTTGTAGATTTCCTCTCCAACCAAGTATACCAACAGATAAGGGTCGAAAGATATGCAATGTCAGATTTCTCCTTTGTCCAGGATTTAAAACAATCAGACAACGAAGATCCTATCCAAACACCTTTGAACTTCATGATTGTATTTAATATTTCCCAGATAGATTTAGTGAAAATGCAACTTCTGAAGAGATGGCTTATGCTTTCGTTTTCACTCTTGCAAAATAGACAGTGGCTTGTGCCTTCCCAACCTTTTTGTTGTAGGATGTCCCAAGTTAATATCTTGCCCTCTACTTCAAACCATATAAACAATTTTATTTTTAGTTGTACTTTCCATTTCTAGAGGTTTAGTCTCCAACCATCAATACTCGAGCAACCTTGTGTGGAAATAAGAGCCATGTAAACGTTCTTTACAATGAGGTACCCTAAATGGTCGCTCCCTGTCCACATTAAAGTATCATCACAATCTTGAATGGAAGCACTTGAGCTAATGAGAGACAAAAAAAAAAGTTCCCATTCTGCAACCAATGTTCCCATCAGTCCCAGGTCCCCAACTATGTACCAGATGGTCGAAAGTTCACTTGGTTCAGTGATGTTTCTAGCCTGAGAGATTACATAAATATTTTTCTGTTTTAAAAATGAAACAAGATTTGGAGAAAGAAAGGGATATGTCACCCATTCCCAGGATCTTGTCTCTACCAAGAGCAATAAGATGTCTCAAACCAGGATTCCAACTAAGCCATTGAGTAATCAGGTGTATCGATTTTAGGAGGCTGCTCTAGATTTTTGATACTGCCGACATGTTTAAAGTTGGCGATCTAAGCCAATTTGTAATAGTGGTTGAAGGTAAATATTTATTTTTAATTACATCATGTCAAATGCCCGCTCTCGTTAAAAACCTCTAGAGTGTATTTGCTGCTAAAGATCTACTGAAGTGGAAAATATTACAGAAACCCCAACCTCCAAATTTCTTTTTTTTTTCAGTGTGTCCCATCTGCATAGATGGTAATGAAAAGAGTCTTTGTTTCCTCTCCAGAGGAAATTATACATTAAAATCCCAATCTTGTTTAAAATTGTGTCGGGGATGGTCACCAACGACATCCAGTTTACTGGCAGACTTTCTAGAGTATATTTCACTAAAATAAATCGTTCCCCCAAAGATAACCATCTATTGCACTAGAGGTCAATTTTTTTTTCCATCCTTGACAACAACCAGTTCCAGTCAACACTTTTTTGCAGTCGTGTAGTCAAATAATAACCCAAATATCTAAAACCAGTAGACAGTTATGTAAAGTTATATGGGAGAACTGTCCTGTATGGAGCTAATTCCACATCTGATAACCTTCATAAGGAACATTTGATTTTTGTCCATTTACCTTTAAGCCCGATGCTTTGCAGAATTTTTTTATGATTCTATCAATTTCTACCCATTCATTAATAATAACATTTGTCATGATTAAGATGTCATCCACAAAGAAAATATGAAGGATCCTTATCATTCTAGATGTTGATGTATCAATAATAAAGTTTAAGCATGAAGGTCATTTCATTTTTATCATTTAAACATAACCGTTATTGTTGCAACAACCAAGATCACAAGAAGAAGCACCATGCACAAGAACACAAGAAGTATCCTGGGAAACCCTTCTCAACAAGGGCATAAAACCCAACCAAATCCTTTTCTATATTCTTCAAGAGAAATACCTTCACCACTAAGAATACCTAGCACACAAGAGGGTGATGAAACCCTAGAAGACTAGAGCCCAAGATAGGTGTGCACTTTTCCAAAGAAGGTGTACTTTCTGAAATTTACAAACTCACATGAAAGATGTAATTACTCAATGGGGAATTTACCTTTACTTATACTAATCTGAACCTGTCAACAAAAGTGTCTATTGGAACAAGATGGATGACCTCACTAGCTTATAATGTAATTAATATTAACCACATTAATTATCTTTTACATTAATTACCAGTCACATTAAGGTGGGGCCAACTTGTACCCTTTACATTACAATTAGGGTTACAAGAAGGTCTAAATCTTGAACAATATAGGAAGGGATATTATACACCCACTAGTGCTCATCCACTAGGGGCACATCCATAGGGATGTCCATATCTCTGGCTCACTGCATTACATAGAAGAACCACTTCTTCACTAGTGCTCAACCACTAGGATCACATTCACTTGTGCTCATCCACATGCACATCCACTCAATATATATTCTTTCCCACTGCATTACACAAGAGAGTCATCTGGAGTTTCTCATCAACTCTTTTGCTCAGAGGAGGCTAATACATCATCTTCATTTATGTTCTCATGACGATGCACCTAACACTTTGGGATTTCACATATTCACCTTGTGCTCAGCCACATGCATGTCCAACTCTGCAGATCACGTTTCTCACTTTATTACACAAGAGAATCATCTAGAGTTCTTCTCAACTCTCTGTATGGAGGAGGTCATCTCTACATTTTGTTAGCATGATTTAATAAAGGGCGTGCTTTTCAGTGATGGAAAGAACAACAACGAAGATGGCAAGATTACATGCAGAGTGTGTTGAAGGAATCAAAGCTTAGAAGTGATGGCGTGATAAAACTTAGATCAAATCAAGACCGTCGGATTTGCAAGCCAGATCTATGACATGGATGAATTGTGGTGAGCAAAAGCTAAATTAAACTACTCACCAGTTACAATCCCACAATCTGTCTAGATCGTCAGATCTCATAGCTTCAAAGATATACGACTGCGGTTGATCCAACAAACAATGAGTTTAAGTCAGATTAAATCATGTTCGTCAGATGTGCAATCGCCAAATCTACGACAAGGATGAATTACGGAGATTGAAAGGAGAATTAAACATCACGCTTGTTCCAATTCCGCAATTAGTCAGGATCGTCCGATCTTATAGCTTTGAAGATCAACGATTGTTGTTGACTCACAAACAACGCACAACTTCAAATTGTGGAGTTTGTGTTTCGAATTAAATCACTCACAAGTTGTGGTTCCACAATCATCGTTGATGGTTGATCTTTTTCGAGTGTCCCCACAACCATTGGATCATTTTCGAGTGGAATGACAGGATAAGCGGGGAAAAATGATTGAGAATTCAATTATGCAAATTCTCGTTAGCTGTCATATCACTTTCGAGTGGAAGAAAAGGATAAGCCAACAAAGCCGCATTGCAGAAAGATCGAGCCATCGATCTAAGTTCATGATCGATGAACAACATTCATTTCAGATCTAAAGATGCAAGGAGGTTACACTCTGGAGAGCTTGAGATTTTAAATTCTCGAAATGCGAATTTTCGTCAGCTGTTGGATCATTCCAAGTGGAAGGACATGATAAGCTAGCAAAGACGCATCACAGAAAGATCGAGCCATCTATCTAAGTTTATGATCAAAGAACAACATTCACTTTGGATCTAAAGATGTGAGGAGGTTACACTCTGGAGAGCTTGAGATTTGAAATTCCTGAAATGCGAATTTTCATCAACCGTTGGATCATTCTAAGTGGAAGGACAGGATAATCCAGCAAAGCTGCATCGTAGAAAGATCGACCTGTCAATCTAAGTTCATGATCGATGAACAACATTCACTTCAGATCTAAAGACACAAGGAGGTTACACTCTGGAGATATTGAGATTTGAAATTCCTGAAATGTGAATTTCTGTCATCCGTTGGATCATTCCAAGTGGAAGGACAAGATACACCAGAAGAGCTACATCGCAGAAAGATCAAGCCATCGATCTAAGTGTCACATACCCTCTACGGAAATCAAAATTTTTCTCCGAATTCTTGAGGATCAGAATCCCCGAAATACCTACGGGGGTCTAGAGTAGGCTAGTTCCTTCCTTGTCCACCTCCATGTGATTGTGGGTCATGACCACAGGCCGAACAAGTATGGCGTCCTTTCGCTCTTCACGACTCGAAGCTACCAGAGTGTCGAGTCCTTCGAATCTACAAACCCCGACACAACGAAGCACCGAACCCTGAAAGGGCTAGAGAGTACAAGTTTCCTGTTTGGGTCTTGTCCTCGTGACCACGTTCCGTGATCACGCGCTTAAACTGGCAAAGCCCTTACCGACCTTTCACGATTTGGGAAATCACGATGCATGAATTCTTCCTTTCCCATTCAAATCCCTGAAAACCACGAAGTCTCCCAAGTTTCCCTCCAAAGGGAGATCAACGGCTATAAGCCTCTCCTGATCCAACGGTTTGGATCCTTTCAGGATTTTAGTGCCCGGGAGTTTGAGATGCAACGATCCCAAAAACTCATGTCATGCAAATCTCCAAATTCTGGTATGGGGATCCGTGTAGGAGATCAATGGTCCTTGATAGTCTAGATCCAACAGTCCATGGGATTTCAAGACTTTCCCTGAATTCTGACCGCTCACCACACGTCTCCCTTGATGGACGGTCCAGATTCCTTCATGACTTCTCTTCTCTACTATAGAGCGTATCGAGATTTTGGGTATCGGGATTTTGCGATTTGCGAGGGCAAGGTTTTTTGGCCCTCTGGTTTCCCGAATGTCGAAACGCCGAAACGTCGACTGGAAGCCATGTGTCCCTTCGATGGATGGTAGCGACCTTCAACCAACATCAACGGTCATGATATTTTTGGGATGATCAATGGTCACAATAAAATCTCGACTTTCCTTAACCTCATTCACACCTCACGCTATTTCGGGGTTTCGGTGATCGGGATTTCATGACTCGTGAAGAAAAGGGTCCTTGCCCTTTGGTTTCCTGGGTGGCGAAATGTTGAAGCGCTTACCAGCAACCACGTGTACTCTATAGATGGACATTCCAAGTACTTCCATGGACCATGGGGTCTACGGTCCCGATTTCTTCATTCCTTGCAAGGGTAAAAAGGGGTCGTGGCATTAATTTCTGCATCTCTTCCTCAAATCTAATGGTCATTACAGACCTTGGATCCTCCGAAAGGATTTCGTCCCTTAATCGAGACTTAACCACACGCTGCCATTTCGGGAGTTCTCAAGTCAGGATTTCGGGACTTGTGAGCACAAGGGGAATATGCCCTTTGGTATTCTGGGTACCGAAATGCCGAAGTGCCAAACAGGCTTCGATCAACAATTATCCCCCTGAGCTATGCCTTGGCCAATATGACCACTTCTCATAAGACCACAGTCTTATTTCCTTCGGAACTTATCCATATGAGAGCCCGACCTCTTTTCAACAGGACTCGAATTCCCAATTTCTGAATCCCCGAAATGGGCAATCTTGCGACATGTATCCTCCATAGATTGGATGGTCCAGATCTATTTCAAGACTTCCACCATGGAGTGTCCCGATCTCTTTTCATCAGGACTTACGAAATCCCAAAATCTGAGATCTCGATACTGACTCCTCTTTTGGGACTTTAACCCCTATTCACGAGGGCTTAACCCTCATGTATCTCCTGACAGATCCATCGACTATCGGGTTTTCTAACTAAGATCTGACGGTTCAGATCGGTCCCACGCTATGCACTCTCCCACTGCTCCCTGGACGTGGAAAAACCAACGGTCCAGATAATCTCACGGACCTTGGGGATCTACGGTCCCGATTTCTTCACTACTCACGAAGATAAAGGAAAAAGGGTTAAGGCATGTAACGCCCTCATTTCTTCATCCAACCTAACGGTCCTGGATGACCGCAGATCTTCCGATGGGATCTCATCCATCAATCAATACTTATCCCTACATTGCTATTTCAAGATTTCAAGGGGATCATTCTTCCTCGTACAGGGTTACTAAGACTTGTGCCTTCAAATCCTTTTTCCAGGTTCTTGGTAAGCTTTCCAAGAAGGGTATATTTTTGGAGAGATCTATTCCGGGTATTCCTGGGGGTGAATAAGGACATAGATTTCCCCAAAAGCAGACTTGAAGTCCAAATTGATACAATATGCATATATATATATACAAATCTATCTATAATAATAAGCCATACGTGGTCCTTTCCAATAAAAGCATGCAACCACCATTTCTGATCAAAACACTACGCATACAGTCTTATACTCAAACCATTCATAATTTCACAGCTTATGAGCATAAATGTCAGAATATACATTTCAAGATGCAAGAAGTAAAACACTTATCAAAAAAACACCAGAGGTGATGCAACTACTGAGAGGGGTGCTCATTTCCACCCAACCGTAGGCTCAGCGACTCCCAACGGATTTACCACTAGCCACCCCTGAGATGAGACCACGATGTTCTGAGATTGCGTCTCGATTTTCTAGTGACTGAGAAGGAGGGTTAATCTCCCCCTTCTCTGTTATCACTCACTCTGTATTTTTCCAGAGTTCTTCTTCCTCCTTCCCTCGTGTCCGTCCTCTCTTCGCGCTTCTCCCTCATGCCTCTTTCTCTTACGAGGTTGCGTGTGGCGCGATTTCCCTCGCACTGGTCAGGCCTGAGACTCCTACGGATGGGTGGTTCACTTCCCCCATCCCTCATTAATTCCTAAGGAGCCATCTACCTATCAGCCTGTGAGACATTTAATTCGGGACAGCGAGCCACTCTTGGTTCTCCGGGACAGTGAATTCCAACTACGGTCTTGGTTTCAGTGGAAGTTAATGCCACCATTCTAGGTGCCTTTCACCACCTTTGTTCAGCCATCATGGTATCTTTTTCAAAACCTTCCCCTCTCAACAGTCCTGCAATATATATTCATAATATTATTCACATTCATCGACCTTTTCACAAGGTCCATTCACATCACACATTCACATTTTGAGTTTTCCACAACACTTGGCCAGTATAGTTATTTTTACAGACTGGGGGAAACAGGGTGTTATAATTCCCTTCCCCTTAAAGGAACATCATCCTCGATGTTCTTATCTATCAACATGAAATTCATGTACAGAAGTAAACAAAATCGGATATGCCTATCTCATGGCATCCTCCATTTCCCATGTAGCCTCATCTGGGCCAAAATGTTTCCATTGCACCTTGACCTATGCAATGGTTTAGTTCCAGAGCGGGCTTTCCTTTCTGTCTAGTATAAAATGGGGTTCTGGTAGAAATTCTCCCTCTGGTTCCACTTGAATCATAGACCAATCAATTATATGGTTAGCATCATGTACATATTTCTTCAATAATGAGACATGGAAAACATTATGTGCTTTGATTGTGGGAGGAAGTGCTAGCCTATAGGCTACAGGTCCCACTCTATCTATAACCTCAAAGGTTCCACAATACTGAGGTGCCAACTTGGAACAAGCTCCCATTTTCAGGGAACTCTTCTTGGGCCTAACTCTGAGATATACATGGTCTCCCGCTTTGAACTCTCTTGGAGTTCTCTTTTGGTCGACATAAATTTTCTGTTGGTTCTAAGCGACCTTCAGGTTTTGTTTTATCTGAGTCACTTGTTGTTCCATTTCTCTCAACATGTTGGGTCCAAAAGAAATCCTGTTTACAGGATTTCTCCAGCTGACTGGAGTGTTACACGGTCTACCATAGAGGACTTCGAAGTGACTCATCTTTAAGGATGCTTGGTAGCCGTTGTTGTAGGCGAATTCTACTAGTGGCAGGTAGTCTTCCCACTTCTTGGGTTGATGCATTACATGCATTCTTAGCATGTATTCAAGTACTTGGTTCACTCTTTCTCTCTGTCTGTCGGTTTGAGGGTGATAGGCGGTGCTAAACAACAACTTGGTCTCTAAACTAGCCATCAGTGATTTCCAAAAGTTGGAAGTAAATTTCGTGTCTCTGTCAGACACAATCTCTTTCAGCATACCATGTAGTCTGAATATCTCCTTCATGAATACCTGGGCAATATCGATTGCTTTGCAAGTTGATTTGACAGGGATGAAATGAGTAGACTTGCTCAATTTATCCACCACTACCATAATGGCATCGTTCTGTTTGGTCGATGTTGGTAATCCAGTGATGAAATCCATGGAGACGATTTCCCATTTCCATTCTGGGATTGGTAAAGGTTGCAATTGTCTTGTTGGGTGTCGATGTTCTACTTTAACCTATTGTCATTCTATGCATTTGGCCAAGTACTTGGCTATGTCTTTCTTCAATCTAGGCCAATAAAATTGTGTCCTGGTGGCAGTGATCATCTTCTGGTATCCTGGATGACCAGAATAGGGTATTTTATGTAGTTCATCTAGTATGACCCTCTTCAAGTCGTCACAAGATGGAATATAAAAGTTGTTTCTGTAAGTATGAACTAGTTCTGCTGCTAGAAGAGCCTTCTAAATCGTTGGCTTCCTTCTCAGAGATATCATCCAACGCTTGTCCTTTACCTCTGGGGTGGAACTTTTTCGAGGTGCTCCTCTCAGTGTGGCCACTGATATGACCATGTTTCTGAGTTTTAGGTTCATGCTGCATTTGTCTTTGTAGATCAGATAAAATCTGCAGTAAAACTACATTAATTTATGTTTTCTTTTCTTCTTCTTTTATCATCCTTTCATTGTCAGCCTTACAACTTTGTAATTCGACCATGAGGCTCCTCACAGTCTCAGCTAGATCTGGAGGGGTCCCTACTGCCTGTTAGAAAAACAGGACCGCAGAGAAATAAAATAAAACAAATGCAGAAACAAAACACAGAAGCCACACAATACAAGAGAGACACAGATTTACGTGGTTCACCCAGTGTGGGCTACGTCCACCAGAGAAATTGCCAGGTCCTTCCTTTATTATTATCCA
>JZKD02S1686225.1:54441-78541 GCA_000966675.3 Picea glauca
GAAAAAAACCCTAACATAATCTCTACCGTTAGATCTGTGACCTTATAATGAACGGTCCATATTTACAATGAAATTACAATATACTTTTATAAGGCAATTTTTGCTTCGGGGGCTTTGCCCCCGAACCCCCGCTGGGGGCCTGCTTGCCTCCAGACCCCCCAACCGGGGGGATGGACCCCCCGGACCCTGCAGAGGGGGTACCCCCCCTCTGCACTCCCTCGCGTGGAAGAGTGTACATACTTCTGGAGTGTAAATACTTCGTGGGGTATAAACATGGCTAAAAGCAAGGACCTTTGAATCAGGAAGATAATCAGGCTCCACAACCAACACTGCCCTTCTTTCATCAGACTTTTCATCTCTATTGTGGGAGCCCTCTCCCACCTCTTGGTGAGTCACCATTATCTGTGTCTGTAAATTCCCATGGCTGATCGTCCGCTTGGGTGCAAAGACAAATGTTGGTTGTTAGTCAATAGTTAGATACATTTTTATAACCTGCGCAAAATTCATAACTCTTTCGTATGCATACACAGTCAGGTTTTCATTTTAGGCTTTGACCTTTTGGAATTAAGAGGGTCAAGATAGAGGGTTACTCCTTTTAGGAGTGTTTTGAACGGAACTTCTGCACAACTCGTTTATGAGCCCAAGTAGGTCGAGTGTTGTAACCATGCTTTGATACCAATTTGTCACATACCCACTACGGAAATCAAAATTTTTCGTCGAATTCTCGAGGATTAGAATCCCCGAAATACATATGGGGGTCTAGCGTAGGCTAGTTCCTTCCTTGTCCAGCTCCATGTGATTGTGGGTCACAACCACAGGCTGAACAATTATGGCGTCCTTTCGCTCTTCGCGACTCGACGCTACCAGAGCGTCGAGTCTTTCGACTCTACAAACCTCGACACAGCGAAGCGCTGAACCCTGAAAGGGATAGCGAGTACAAGTTTCTTGTTTGGGTCTTGTCCTCGTGACCACGTTCTGTGACCACATGCTTAAACCGACAAAGCCCTTACCGACCTTTCGCGATTCGGGAAATCGCGATGCATGACTTCTTCCTTTCCCATTCAAATCCTTGAAAACCATGAAGTCTCCCAAGTTTCCCTCCAAAGGGAGATCAACGACTGTAAGCCTCCCCTGATACGATGGTTTGGATCCTTTCGGGATTTCGGTGCCCGGGGGTTTGAGATGCAATGATCCCAAAAACTCATGTCATGCAAATCTCTGAATTTTGGTATGGGGATCTGTGTAGGAGATCAACAGTCCTTGATAGTTTGGATCCAACAGTCCATGGGATTTCGGGACTTTCCTTGAACTCTGACCACTCACCACGCGTCTCCCTTGATGGATGGTCTAGATTCCTTCGGGACTTCTCTTCTCTACTACAGAGCGTATCGGGATTTCGGGTATCAAGATTTTGTGATTTGCAAGGGCAAGGTTTTCTGGCCCTCTGGTTTCCCGGATGCCGAAACGCCGAAACGTCAACCAGCAGCCATGTGTCCCTCCGATGGATGGCAACGACCTTCAGCCAAGATCAACGATTGTGATATTTTCTGGATGATCAACGGTCACGATCAAATCCCATCTTTCCTTACCCTCATTCACACCTCATGCTATTTCGGGGTTTCGGTCATCGGGATTTCGCGACTCACGAAGACAAGGATCCTTGCCCTTTGGTTTCTCGGGTGCTGAAATGTTGAAGCGCTTACTAGTAGCCATGTGTACTCTATAGATGGATGGTCCCAGTACTTCCATGGACCATGGGGTCTACGGTCCCGATTTCTTCATTTCTTGCAAGGGTAAAAAGGGGTCGTGGCATTAATGCCTGCGTCTCTTCCTCAAATCTAACGGTCATTACAAACCTTGGATCCTCTAAAAGGATTTTGTCCATTAATCGAGACTTAACCACACACTTCCATTTCAGGAGTTCTCAAGTCAAGATTTTGGGACTTGCGAGCACAAGGGGAATATGCCCTTCGGTATTCCGGGTACCGAAATGTCGAAGTGCCGAACAGGCTTCGATCAATAGTTAGCCCCCTGAGCTATGCCTTGGCTAATATGACCACTTCTCATAAGACCATAGTCTTATTCCCTTCAGGACTTATCCATACAAGATCCCAACCTCTTGTCAACAGGACTCTCGAATTCTCAATTTCCGAATCCCTGGAATGGGCAATCTTGCAACACGTATCCTCCCTATATCAGATGGTCCAGATCTATTTCAAGACTTCCACCATGGAGTGTCTCGATCTCTTGTCATCAAGACTTCTGGAATCCCGAAATCTGAGATCTTGATATCGACTCCTCTTTCGAGACTTTAACCCCTTATCACGAGGGCTTAACCCTCATGTATCTCCTGACAGATCCAATGACTGTCAGGTTTTCTAACTAAGATCTGACGGTTCAGATCGGTCCCATGCTGTGCACTCTCCCACTGCTCCCTGGATGTGGAAAAAACAATGGTCCAGATACTCTCACGTACCTTGGGGATCTAAGGTCCCGATTTCTTCGCTACTCACAAAGATAAAGGAAAAATGGTTAAGGCATGTAACACCCTCGTTTCTTCCTCCAACCTAACGGTCGTGGATGACCGCAGATCTTCCGTCGGGATCTCGTCCGTCGATCGATACTTATCCCTACGTTGCTATTTCGAGATTTCAAGGGGATAATTCTTCCTCGTACGGGGTTACTAAGACTTGCGCCTTCAAATCCTTTTTCCAGGTTCTTGGTAAGCTTTCCAAGAAGGGTATCTCTGTGGAGAGATCTATTCCGGGTATTCCTGGGGGCAAATAAGGACATAGATTTCCCCAAAAGCAGACTTGAAGTCCAAATTGATAATATATGCGTATATATATACAAATCTATGTATAATCATAAGCCATATGTGGTCCTTTCCAATAAAAGCATGCAACCACCATTTCTGATCAAACCACTACACAGACAGTCTTATACTCAAACCATTCACAATTTCACAGCTTATGAGCATAATTTTTAGAATATACATTTCAATATGCAAGAAGTAAAACACTTATCAGAAAAACACCAAAGGTGATGCAACTGCTGACAGAGGTACTCGTTTCCACCCAACCATAGGCTCAGCGACTCCCAACGGATTTACCACTAGCCACCCCTGAGCTGAGACCACAATACTGTGAGACTGTGTCTCGATTTTCCAGTGACTGAGAATGAGGGTTACTCTCCCCCTTCTCTGCTATCACTCACTCTGTATTTTTCCATAGTTCTTCTTCCTCCTTCCCTCGCATCCGTCCTCTCTTCGCGCTTATCCCTCATGCCTCTTCCTCTTGAGAGGTTGCATGTGGCGCGATTTCCCTTGCATTGGTCAGGCCTGAGATTCCTATGGATGGGTGGTTCACTTCCCCCATCCCTCATTAATTCATGAGGAGCCATCTACCTACCAACCTGTGAGACATTTAATTCAGGTTAGCGAGCCGCTCTTGGTTCTCTGGGCCAGTGAAGTCCAAATATGGTGTTGGTTTTGGTGGAAGTTAACGCCACCATTCCAGGTGCCTTCCACCACCTTTCTTCAGCCATTGTGGTCTCTTTTTGAGCACCTTCCCCACTCAGTAGTCCTGCAATATATATTCATAATATTATTCACATTCATCGACCTTTTTCACAAGGTCCATTCACATCACACATTCACATTTTGAGTTTGCCACTATACTTGGCTAGTATAGTTATTTTTACAGACTGGGGGAAATAGGGTGTTACATAAGATTCTGATCAATGAACATAATTCACTTCGGAAATAAATATATGAGGAGGTTATGCTCCAGAAAGTTTGATATTGGAAAAACCCGAAGCCCAGAAATATGAAATAAATAAGGACCATCGGATTTGGAGGACATACGAGGACCGTTGGATCAGTGTTGTTGGTCAACAGACCACGTTAGAAGACCACATCAACAAGAATACATCAGCAAGGACACGTGGTGCAATCAAACAATGACAAGTGTCAAGTTGGTTCGACATTTCAGGTATGTGGAAATCACAAATCTGAGTGACATGTGACAACTACTAGGCTCATGAAATTTCCTAAAGTGATGTAAGTAAGTGACATCACTTCGGAGGAAATAAGGTTTTTGAGATTTGAAATCTCCAAATTTAGGAGACCTGAAGGATATCTCGACCATTAATCCGAAAGGGACACGCGTCAGTGGATTGACAACTTTGAAATATTGACATATGGAGAAAAGAACGGGTTGAGATTTGAAATATCCGAAGTCCATAGACCCGTAGGAGATATCGACCATCGATCTGATGTTGGGTGCACTCTCAACCATTGATCAAGATACAGTGGAAGGATAGCATAAGTGTAATAACCAAAGACCCGTAGTAAAAGGTGGCCATCCATCTCAACGGTTGATTAAGTCCTAGCCGTCAGATTAAGCCTTGTAAGAATCAAATCTGACGATTGATTCATTTCCACGAAATGAATGTAAACCATCCGATCTATTCGGGAATTCTGATTCAAAAGTTTCAAAAGGTTTGAAACCCAAAAGTTCTGAAGGGAAAAGTGTCGAAGTTATGACAACCATCCATTTCAGGAGAATGAATCGTCGTCGTTGAATTGATAAGCACTTAAGCACTCGCTAAGCCCAGGTGTATGGTCACCGCCAGTGATCACATGAAGGAAGGGGATTAGAAGCCAAAGAATCCATAATTGACTGGCTATAATTGACAGAGTAGATGAAGAGTTTCGATTTCCAGAGAAGATAAGGAATCTCAAAATAACACCCACTGATGATGAACACATTGAGGTAACCACTAGGGATGATGAAGAGTTTCCATGATGATCAGGCAGAGGACTCAAAGTGAGAAAAAGATGCAGAAAAAAGAAATGAGGTGATTCTGCTGGCTAGCTATGCATTTGTGAGGAAGAGATGTAGTGAACAACCTATAGGGAAGAATAATGACATATTGAAGAGCATGCATAGGCATAGAGCATAGAATGTAGATGGAACACAGAGTATAAAACACAGAAGAATAGAAAGCGCAGGGCATGCAAGAAGAAAGACATTGATGCAGGTAGAACAAAGCAGTGTAGCTGAACAATGATGAGACTGGTAAGCCATTGATAAATGTTGTATCACTGTGATAAATTTAAGAAAGAAAAGATTTATATTTCAGAGTGGTAGGGAGGTGCTAGGGAGGACTGGTGTCCTCAAAGTTTCAAGTGGGTGCTTGAACACAGAAAGTTGTAGCTTCCATCTGGTTGCAGCCAAAAAAACAAGGGCGGCATGGTGGTGCAAGGGAGAAATATTGTTCTCTGTTATACAGGTTGGTTCCTGTGTAACTAGAAGTTGGTTCTTCCATCCAGTTGGTGCTGGAACACTCAGGGAGTTGGTGCTTCCTTCTAGTGGGTGCTAGAAAAACCAGAGAGTTGGTGCTCTCAGCAAGTTTCTGCTTGTAAAATAGAGGTTGTAGCCTCAAGAGGAGTTGGATCTCATAAGAATGATAATGTACAAAAAATAAAGATTACTTATCATATCAAGAAGAAGAGGTTTTCCCTTTATGGGTTTCCTTAGGAAATATCTGTCTCTGTATATTTCATGTGTGTGATTGATGTTGAATATTCTATTGCTTACTTCCCTGCTTTATTGTGATCATCATTGAGTGTTCTGTAAAGATTTCAAAATGGGCATAATTGTTTAAGCACAGGGACAGTTGATTCACCCCCCCTATGAGTTGTCCAACAATTGGTATAAGAGCAGGTTCCTTTTATCTGAGGGTAGATCCTAGAGCTTAAACATGACTAACCATGAAGGAAATTCAACCAATAAGGCCCCCCTGTTCAATGGAATAAACTTTGCCTTCTGGAAAGTTAGGATGAGAACCTACATAATGGCCCTAGGTGCAAATGTCTGGGATGTGGTAGAGACTGGTTATGTAAAGCCAATTGTACTAGCTTCTAAGGATGACAAGCTAGAATTAAGCTTCAACGCTAAGGCTATGAATGTTATTCTGAGTGGGCTTGCAGAAACATAATTTGTAAAATTTATGCACTTAGAATCTGCCAAAGAAATGTGGGACAAACTCATTAGTAGTTATGAAGGTAATGAGAAGGTAAAGGATGACAAGCTTCAAACCTACAGATTACAGTTTGAACAACTAAATATGAAAAAGGATGAAACGATTGGGAAGTACTTTTTGAGAGTTGAAGAATAAGTAAATGCAATGACATGACTTGGTGAAAAAATTGAGGATGTCTCTTTAGTTCATAAAATTTTGAGATCTTTGCCAGATAGGTTCAACCCAAAGGTCTCTGCTATAGAAGAACTTAATGATCTAAAATATCTGTCTATTGACCAACTCCTAGGAACTCTAACTACCTATGAAATGAGGATAGGTAAAGATAAACCCACCTCTAGAGAAGCATCATTTATAGCAGATGAGAATGAGGATTCTGAGCCTGATGAAATTGAAGAAAAATTTGTGAGAAGAATAACGAAAGGATCAGGCAAGTACCAAGGCAAATTGCCCTTCAAATGTTTTAACTGTGGAAATTTAGGTCACTTTGCATCTAAGTGTCCACACAAGAAACAATATCAGAATTCCGAAGGTGAAAAGAAGTACAAACCCAAGAGATTTGGTAAAAAGAAAAGTCTATGTGTAAACAATGATGACTCTTCAGAAGACACAGATAGTGACTCTTCATGTGAAGATAAGATTAATGACTTTATGCTTATGGACAAAGAGGATTATGATAATAAAAACATAGGAAGTGACATCGACGATAAAGAATTTGTGGTTGACTTGGAAGGAGAATTGATCAATTCTCTAGAAGAAATTGCTAGACTCAGATCTAAGAAGAAAAAGCAAAAACAATTACTGATACAGTTCGAGAAAGACAATAAAGGACCTGATGAAGACTTTGCCCTGCTAAAAGTGGAATTAGAAGAGGCAAAGAAAATAGAGGAAATTCTGAAACAACAATTATCAGAAAAGAAGGCAAGATGTGAAGCCTTGGAAGAAGAGGTAGTAAAAACCAAAAAATAGACGGAGAAGTTTAAAACATTGTATCTCCAAAATATTCCAAGCATTAAAGCCATAGCAGAACTTAATGACATTCTCAACAAATAGAGATATCCTTTGTTGAAGACTAGTTTAGGTTATGTAAATGGTTCAAGTAGCAATTATCCAGAAAACAAAGAGCCAATAAAGATGATCAAGTTCCAATTCAGTAGACAATCAGACCATGAGAGCACTCTGTCACCAAAAACTAACAAAGACAAGATGATCCCTGATAAAAAACAAAGAGATCAGAAGATGGAGCAACAAATTCCAAGAAGAAGGCCATCCTTCAGGTACCAAAATTTCTTCCATGGCTACTGTTTTTACTGTTCTAATTTTGGTCATAAGATTGTAAATTGTCAAATTAAGTTTAGAGACATGCAACTGAGGAGGTCAAGAAATAAACAATCTTTACAACATAGAACTAAGCAGCCAATGAATAGACAATGTAGCACCAATCAATTTGACCTACTGAACAATGAGCTCAATTGTTATAACTGTCATAACTTCGACCACAAAGCTGCAAACTGCCATCTGAAGAAGTACAAGGCAGATCCAAGGATAAATCCTTTGGCTAGAAATGCCAACACATGGAAAAAGAAAGATAGTGAAAAATGTGGTCTAGTACTTTCAGATCAAAAACAAAAACACCCCTGGTATATAGACAGTGGATGTTCCAAGAACATTACTGGAGACAAGGATAAGTTTATGTCTATAAGTAAAAGAAAAACAAGAAATGTAACCTTTGGAAATGATGAACCCGGTAAAATCAAGGGTAAAGGGATGGTGAGTTTGAGTAATGGTAAAGGAAAATCCCAGGATGTTATGCTTGTAGATGGGCTGAAACATAATTTGCTCAGTGTAATTCAAATGTGTGGCAAAGGATGTGAAGTGGTGTTCACCTCCAAGGATTGTAAGATAAAGTCTGTAAACTCAGGACAAGTGGTGGCTAAAAGCATAAGGACAAAAAATAATGTATATGTGCTGAAAGAAGATAAAGAAGAGTGTCCTTTAAACAAACATGATGAAAGCTGGTTATGGCATATGAGACTTGGACATATAAACTTTGACCACTTAATCAAGCTCAAAAATATTGAGGCAGTAAAAGATCTTTCAAGAATATCAAAGACACAAGAATCTATGTGTAAACCCTGCCAAGTAGGAAAGATAACCAGGACACAGTTTAAATCCAAGAGCTCTGCTTCAACAGAGAAACCACTCCAATTAGTTCATTTTGATTTATGTGGACCATCAAGATAGGAAGGCACAAGGAAGTAAAACTACTTTATGTTGATCATTGATGATTACTCTAGACTTACCTGGGTTGCTTTTCTCAAAGAAAAAGATGAATCATTTGACAAATTTAAAATATTTAAGGCTTTAACTGAGAATCAAATAGGAAAGAGGTTAAAGGCAGTAAGATCAGACAAAGGAGGAGAATTTATGTAAAGTGATTTCAAGGAATTCTGTGATAAACATGGGATCAAGAGAGAATACACAATCCCATGAACTCCACAACAAAATGGAGTAGTTGAGAGGCAAAACATAATAGTTCAACAAATGGCCAAGTCAATGATGAATGAGAAGAACATTGGTCAAACTTACTGGGTAGAAGAAATACACACAACAATCCATATTCTTAACAAAGCCCACCTCAGACCACATAGTGACAAGACACCTTATGAACCGTGGTATGGAAGACCTGCTTCAATCAAACACTTCAAAGTATTTGGGATTAAGTGCTACATAAAGAATAATAATGAAAACCTTTGCAAGTATGATGACATGGTTTATGAAGGCATCTTCTTAGGATATGCTACCAATAGTAAAGGATATAGATGCTTTAATAAAATATTTCATAAGTTAGTTGATTGCATTGATTTAAAGGTTTATGGAGTCCCAGTAAGAGAGGTGAGCAATATTGAGTCTACTACAAAGGACACAGCTGAAAATGAAGATGAATAGGTCCAAGAATCAGATGGAGAAGAGACACCCAGAAAAGAAGAGTCAGGACAACAATCAACATCAAATTCCTCATCCAAAATTACTCAAAAGAAACATCCTAAAATTCAGATAATTGGTGAGAAAGACAAAGGTGTAGAAACCAGGAGAAGAATAATCAAAGACACCAAGCAATCACATATGGCCTTCATATCCATGGTGGAACCCAAGAACTTCAATGAAGACAATGAAAATGTAAATTGCTTAAAATCAATGAACGAGGAACTGGATCAGATTGAGATGAACAATACTTGGGATCTTGTTCCTATACCGACAGATAAGAATGTAACCGGCTCCAAATGGGTGTTTAAAAATAAAATGAATGAACAAGGAAAAATTGCCAGGAATAAAGCTAGATTGGTTTGTAAAGGGTATGCTCAAATAGAAGGACTGGATTTTGATGAAACATTTGTGCCCATAGCAAGATTAAAAGCTATTAGAATGTTTCTTGCCTATGCTTGTCATAAGAAGTTTAAATTCTATCAAATGGATGTCAAGTCATCTTTTCTAAATAAAGATCTAAAAGAAGAAGTCTATATGGAACAACCAAAAGGTTTTCAACTATAAGATAACCATGACCTTGTCTGCAAGCTAAAGAAAGCCTTATATGGGTTGAAACAAGCTCCTCATTCCTGGTATCACAGACTAGATACATATCTAGAAGACAAAGGGTTCAAGAGAGGAACAATTGACAACAATCTATATATCAAAACAAAGGGTAATGATCTGTTCATTGTGTTGGTCTATGTAGATGACATCATCTTCGGTAGTAATAATGCTTCATTGGTACAATGGTTTGCTTCTGCCATGCAGTCTAAATTTGAAATGTCTATGATAGGGGAAGTGCCATTATGCGAATTCTCATTAGCCGTCAGATCACTTTCGAGTGGAAGGACAGGATAAGCCAGCAAAGCCACATCACAGAAAGATCAAGCCGTCGATCTAATTTCATGATTGATGAAAAACATTCACTTTGGATCTAAAGATGCGAGGAGGTTACACTCTAGAGAGCTTGAGATTTGAAATTATCGAAATGCGAATTTCCATCAGCCGTTGGATCATTCCAAGTGGAAGGACAGGATAAGCTGGCAAAGTTGCATCGTAGAAAAATCAAGCCATTTATCTAAGTTCATGATCAATGAACAACATTCACTTCAGATCTAAAGACGTGAGGAGGTTACACTCTAGAGAGATTGAGATTTGAAATTCCTGAAATGTGAATTTCCGTCAACCGTTTAATCATTCCAAGTGGAAGGATAGGATACGCCAGAAGAGCTACATCGCAGAAAGATTGAGCCATCGATCTAAGATTCTGATCAACGAATAAGATTCACTTCGGATATAAAGATGTGGGGAGGTTATGCTCCATAAAGTTTGAGATTGGAAAAACCCGAAGCCCGGAAATTTTAAATGAATAAGGACCATCGGATTTGGAGGACATACGAGGACTCGACGTGAGAAAAAGACGTAGAACAAATAAGTGAGGTGATTATGTTGGTTAGTTATGCAGTTGTGAGAAAGAGACGCAGTGAACAACCTGTAGGGAAGAGCAATGATGCATTGAAGATCATGCAGAGGCATAGCGCATAGAATGTAGATGGTGCACAAAGTATAAAACACAGAAGAATAGAAAGCGCGGGGCATGCGAACAAAAAGACATTGATGCAGGAAAAACACAACAGTGTAGTATAACAATGATGAGACTGGTAAGCCATTGATAAATGTTGTATCACTGTGATAAATTTAAGAAAGAAAATATTTATATTTCAGGGTGGTAGGGAGGTGCTAGGGAGGTTCTAGGGAGGACTGATGTCCTCAAAGTTTCAAGTGGGTGAATGAACACAGGGAGTTGTATCTTCCATCTGGTTGCAACCAGGAAAAAAAGGGTGGCAGGGTGGTGCAAGAGATAACTATTGTTCTCTGTTATACAGGTTGGTGCCTGTGTAACTGGAAGTTGGCGTTTCCATCCAGTTGGTGCTGGAACACTCAGGGAGTTGGTGCTTCCTTCTAGTGGGTTCTAGAGAAACTAGAGAGTTGGTTCTCTCAGAAAGTTGTTTCTTGTAAAATAGAGGTCGTAGCCTCAAGAGGAGTTGGAGCTCATAAGAATGATAATATACAAAAAATAAAGATTACTCATCATATCAAGAAGAAGAGGTTTTTCCCTTTATCAGTTTCCTTAGGAAATATCAGTCTCTGTATATTTCATGTGTGTAATTGATGTTGAATATTCTATTGCTTACTTCCCTGCTTTATTTTTATCATAATTGAGTGTTCTGTAAAAGGTTCAAAATGGGCATAATTGTTTAAGCACAGTAACAATGGATTCACCGCCCCCTCTCAGTTGTCCAACACATTCCATATATGTCTTAGATAGGAACTACATGCCTTCTTCAGGGGATTTCTCTCAAGTTTGTAAGCTAGAGAATATCTCACATAGCTGCAATGATCCACATCTCATAGGTTTGTAATATGGAGAATGTTTTACATAGCTACAAACACTCCTTCTCAGCTAGAGAGACATTCTTCATCATGCCAAGTTTCACACATATGTACTTTGAATTTTGTCTTGGCTGGAGTCATCAACACTTCCTCTCAACTAGGGAGGAATTCTTCACCAAGTTATTTTGGTGAAGATGTCTGCAATATTCTCATGTGTAGGAAGGTACTGCATGTGTACGATTTTCCTCTGCATCATATCTCTGATATAAGAATATTTCATCTCATTGTGTTTTGATCCATCAGGAAACACTAGGTTATCAAGAAGCTTTACAAATGGATATTGGTTATCATTATAGGATCCATCTCATGGTAAATTAAATCTGTCAGAAGCTTTTGAAGCCACATTGATTCGCACTCTCAATGCTATATACTCTGCCTCTATGGTAATCAAGGCCACAAAGTTTTGTTTCCTGCTACATCAGGAAACCGTGGAAAAATTCACGGTAGAACATCAACCAAATGTGCTCTTCTGGTCTATTGTACTTTTTGCTCAATCTAAATCAACATATCCTGCAAACTCAAGTTCACACTGGAGGCATATCTCAGGCCATATCCAACTGTGCCTCGTATATATCTTAATACATTTTTTGTTGTTGTCTAGTGAGTCCGTCTTGGTTGACTCATGAAATGACTAAGCACATTCACTGCATGGCATGAATCAAGTCTGGTGTTAACCAGATACATCAATGATCCAATCAGACGTGGATCAATCTCGTTTGAATTATCATCAATTTTCTTCTTTAAATCCATCATAATGGATTTTTCATTTTGTCATACTTGAACTTCTTTAATATTTCATTGTATATTTTCCTTGACTCAGGAAAATCTCATCGGTCCTCTGTCATATTTCTTGTCCCAATAAGTAGTGCATCATACTTAGATTCTTCATCTATAATTTAGAAGTTAGGGATTACTTGTATCCAAAAACAAGGCTTTCTGAATAAGTCATCAAAATTAGGCTCTCGTCACCAACACTGTAATGATATAGGTTTGGATCAACAACACTCTTGCTGAAATCCAAACTCATCAAGAATTTATCTATCTGATATGGTTTCCAACTCATGGATGGTATTACAGATGGAAGTGTATCGAGTTTACTAGATCAAGTATCTCATCATAGAAAACTCTCTCTGTTTGTGAGAAACCTCTGGCTATAGATCTTGTTTTGTATTTCTCGAAACTTCCATCAGCTGCATGCTTGATCTTATAGATCCACTTGGAAGTTACCAAAAACTTCCCTTTTGGTCCCTGAATAATATATTATGCATCAATATTTAAGATATACCAGTATTATTCTGTTATGGCATCTTTCCATACCTATTCTCCTGTTGCTTCTCTAAGACAAGGAGGCTCAACATCAATGAAGTGGCTCATGACTGAAGGATAGCTCAAAAAACTCTTTTTATTTCCTCGGATGTGCCTTGAGAGGCTTGCATGTTTCTCTGCCTCTTTCAGAGTGTGAGTTTAGGTAGGATTTTTATGCCCTACTATAATATCTCTAAACATATCAACTGGAGAAATTGGATCAACTGGAATAATGTTTGTCTCCATCTAAACTGTTGAAGGGGGAGAATGTTTTGTCTTATTGTTAATCTCCATATGATATTATTTGGGTCTTTGAAAGACTATCTCTTCTTCAAGGACAACGTCTCTGCTTCTCTCAATCTGTCTCTGACCAGGGATGTCGATCTGGAATGTCTTTGAAGATTCACTGTATCCTTTCTTTCTAAAGGATCTAGCTTGGACTTCTTCTCTTTGGGTACATGAAAATACACTGGGCACCCAAATAACCTAAAGTGTTCAATCTCAGGCTTCATTCCGGTGAAGACTTCTTCGAGAGTTATGTTTTTCAAAGTCTGGTGAAGAATATTGTTTTGAACATATACTTTGTCATGTATGCTTATGCCCATAGAATCATAGAAATATTCTGATCATGTGTTATTGCATTGGTTTCCCCAATGATGGTTCTATTCTTACTCTTTCTCAAATAGTTTCGACTCCCTCTGAGTCAAGTGGCTCCCTTTGAAGGATACACATATTCCTTTGATTTTAACTTGTGTGGAACAAGAAAACAAGAGGAATCAAAACAAGAATATCCCCAAAAGGAGAATAATGAGTGCATCTCTATAATTAAAACTATTTAGGGATTGTTGTCATAGCTACAACACCTACTTGTAATGTAGAAAACTTTAGAAATATAGGTTAGAGGAATGACAGTTACAACAATCAAACCTGGAGTCTTCACTTTGAGTGTGTTGTTCCTATGAATGCATTGAGATCGCCCTGGATCCATGACTTCAACAAATTGTTCCTTCCTCCTGCAATTTCCTTCACGACAACAATACAAATAATATATATACAAGTGCATACCTGAGGGTGTTGATATGATTTCTCCAATGACTCCTCGCTGATCTTTGTCCTCTTGACATGTTCATGAAGGAGGTATGTCACAGTGAAATTTTTTTCTATCACCCACAATAAGTCTTACTTTGAAGTCTTTTCTTCCAGAAACTTGAAGTTGCTTGATCCATCAAGCTTAACTTCCATCATAGTTTTGTTCATCATAATTTTAGATTTTTCAAAACCCTTTGTCAACTAGGTTAGAAAACCTAACGGCTAGGTTAGGCTAGAAATTTTAGGTTTTGTTGGGCTTATGAATGCCAACAATAAGCCTTTGAAATATGGGAGAACACTAGTGAGCTGAAGATCTCCTTCAATGAGTTGCAAAAACCCTAATATTCAAATTTCTACAAAAAATAGCTAAACCCTAGAAACCCTAGGGCCAAAAAGTCAAAATGCTCAGAAATGCAATTTGAAGCTTTCTAGAGGTGTGTTGAAGGAGGAAATACACTCCTATGCCAAAATTATCACCAACACCCAAGTGTTTAGGGATGAAACTGAGAAATAAAGAGGGTCATATGAAATTTCTGGAAACCCTAGGAGGATCGTACGGTTCTGCAAAAAAAAGATGGTTTGCCTTGAATTTTTGTGCAATGGGTTCTTCAAGACCTATGATTTGATACCATGTTGATTTTTAAATAAGAAAGGTTAAGCATGTATTTCATTTCATTTTTATCATTTAACCATAACCATTAATGTTGCAGCAACCAAGATCACAAGAAGAAGCACCATGCACAAGAACACAAGAAGTATCTCGGGAAACCCTTCTCAACAAGGGGAGAAAACCCAACCAAATCCTTTGCTATATTCTTCAAGAGAAATACCTTCACCAACAAGAATACCTAGCACACAAGACGGTTCTCAAACCCTAGAATACTAACGCCCAAGAGAGCTGTGCACTTTTCCCAAGAAGGTGTACTTGCTGAAATTTCCAAACTCACATGAAATATGCATTTCCTCAATGGGGAATTTACCTTTACTTATACTAACCTGAAACTATAAAAAAAAGTTTCTATTGGAACAACAGGGTCGACCTCACTAGCTTATAATATAATTAATATTAACCACATTAATTATCTTTTACATTAATTACTAGTCACATTAAGGAGGGGTCGACCTGTACCCTTTACAACTAGGGTTACATGCATGTATGACTCTTGAAAAATATAGAAAGGGATCTTATACACACACTAGTGCTCATCCACCAGGGGCACATCCATAGGGATGTCCATATCTCTGGTTCACTGCATTACACAGAAGATCCACTTCTTCACTAGTGCTCAACCACTAGGATCATGTTCACCTGTGCTCGTCCACATGGACGTCCACTCAACAAATCTTCTTTCCCTCTGCATTGCACATGAGAGTCATATGGAGTTTCTCGTCAACTCTTCTGATCAGATGAGGCTAATACATCATATTCATCTCTATTCTCATGACGATGCACCTAAGACTTTGGGATTTCATACGTTCACCTTATGCTCAGCCATAGGCACGTCCAACTCTGCAGATCACTTTTCTCACTCCGTTACACAAGAGAATCATCTAGAGTTCTTCTCAACTCTCTGTATGGAGGAGGTCATCTCTACATTCCAGCCCTGTCTTAGATAGGAACCACACACCGTCTTCGGGGGATTTCTCTTAGGTTTGTAAGTTGGAGAATATCTCACATAGCTGTAATGATCCACATCTAACATGTTTGTAAGATGTAGAATGTCTCACATAGCTGCAATGATCCACATCTAACATGTTTGTAAGATGTAGAATGTCTCACATAGCTGCAATAATCAACACTAGATACCTTTATGCCCGCTAGCTTCCATGTCAATTTACTTTCTTTTAGTATTAAGCAAAGACCCTCCAATACCAACATGAACAACAAAGGGGATAAAGGGCATCCCTGTCATAATCCACGATCGCTTTTGAAGAATTTTGTAGCTTCACCATTTATTAATACAACAAAGGTTGATTTAGAAACACAACTCATAATCCAATTGGTGAATTATAACCCAAAACCCACTTGAATTAAGATCATCCTCAACAAATCCCAGTCAATACAATCATATGCTTTTTGTAGATCCAACTTCATAATAAGTGACTTTTTTCTCTCTCTCTTTTTTTAACTGCGTGGAAGCATTTATGTGCAGTACCAATGGTGTCTTGTATTTGTTTGCCCTTTAGAAATCCAAGTTTTTTTGTAGAGAGTGATTTGGACAAGATCGGTTTGATACGATTTTCTATGATTTTTGTAATTAATTTGTAACAAAGATTGCAAACAGAAATAGGTCTGTAATCACAGAAGGTAGTCAGATTATTTGTTTTGGGGATAAGGGCAATAAAGGTTGAATTAAGTCCCCCTGCAATCAATCCTTCCTTCCTCGATTCCTCGACCATCTCTAAAAGGTTGGCTCCCATTAGATCAAATAAATATGTGAATAAATCGACTGTCCAGCCACCGGGCCCCAAACTCTTATCTTTCTTAAACATAGATAAAACATCTCTTAGTTCTTCTAAGTTGACTGGGCAATATAGGACACTTGCTTCTTCATCATTTACCGGCCGAGAGAAAATTCCAACTAATCTGACTTGTTCTTGTGTTGTTTGTTGTTCTTGTGCCCTAAATAAATTACTAAAATAATTCATTGCCTCTTCTTTTATAACCTCCCGACCAATGTGATAAATCCCATTGGAATCTAATATCTCTCATATATGCTTGTGATTTCTCTTGTAACAGGCGTATTGGTGAAAAACTTAGTATTCTGGTCTCCGCTTTGTATCCAAATCGCCCTACTGCATTTCCTCCACAATTATTCTTTTGCTTTTAAAATATTGTTTCTTCCTTGTTCCAAGATACTTAGGGTTAGTTCTATATCCTGGGAAAAAGCGCCTTCGGCCCGAAGCATAATATTTTCTTTAATATATGATTCCATCTTCTCCAAATTCAATATGTTCTTGCTGTTTCTATTCCTGATCCATTTCTTTGTCTATTTTTTAAGGTCCTTTATCTTCCATATAATTCTACGATGTCTGCCTCCTTCAGAAAGGTACTTTGGATTAGTCCAGACCTTATGAACAAGGATATTGAAATCCTTTTCAAGTAGCCATTGAGAATTGAGTTTAAGAGGATAGGGTTTGTAGATAGGGTCAATCTCTAGCTGTAATATAACCGGTGTATGATATGAAACAAAAGGGTATTCCACCCAGGAATGGTATAAAACTACACCAGATAAAATCTCTTCAGAAACATAAAATCTATCCAGTCGTTTAGCAATCGAGATAGTCCCATTTCTCCCATTCCTCCAAGTTGGGACAACTCTGTCTGGTTGGATATCAATAAAATGTTTGGATTGAAAAAGTATTTTGAAATATTATGCCAATGGATCTGCTTGTGCAGATCCTCCCCAAACTTCTCTCAATGAGACCGTAAAATTCAAATCTCCTGCAATGACCATATTTTTGTGTGAAAGAAGACCACTGTCAGCCAAAAAGTTCCAAAAATTCTTCCTCTCCACACATGGGCCGTATATGTTTAGTAGAGTGAGCTCCCTTTTTCTTGCAATGCACATCCATGTCAATAAAATTCCACCAACAGAGAGGTAAGGTACCAAATTAATCTTGTTAGGATCCCAAGTAACCAAAATACCTCCCGAGGTACCAATCGAGTTAACAACACAGGAGACCCAGGAAGGACGCAAGCCATTCATGAAATATCTAGCTTTATGTTCATGTACTAGAGTTTTCTATAGAAACAATATATCCGGATGAGTTTTATCCAAAAGTCGATGAACAAAGGCAGTTTTTAGGGTGCCCCCTATCCCTCAAATATTTAGGGAGAGATAAATCATTACTTCTCTCTTTCTAGGGATTTCACCACTCTAAGTGCCCCACTATCAGTGGAAGGAGGAACCAAATCTGGTTGATGGGAGGTCGAGGCCGAATATTTCTTCCTTGCACTTCGGGTTTTTATAGGAGAGTATTCAATGCCCATGCCACGAGACCAGGAAAATTCCTTTCCAATGTCGTCAACACCTTGTCGGGAAGTATTGGATTCCCCACCCTGAGACAAGTTTTCATACACACATTTCCCCAAATAAACAGGTAAAGGGACGAAAGAGGTGGGGTCGTGAAGATAAGGAATCATGGACTATAACACCTTGTTTAGTGAAGAATATGTTTCCTCTGTTTCATGACAACCTAGCAGAGAAACAGGGTCCTCACAAGGGTTAAAGTTCAAAGACTGGGAGGAAATTGGTTGGGTGGGTTCCACCCGATCAGAGGAAGGAACTGAATCAGTTCCTATGAAAACTAAATATGCGGGGATCCTTGAAGTTTCAAGGGTTTCAACACCCAAAGGTGCTACAGTAATGGAATCTTTTTCCACTCGTCAATTAGAACCCCCAACAACGGGACCAATAGATTTCGAAGCCAACATCATTGACCTCCCCTCATTCATTGTATTCTTCTTTAACCAAGAAGATACATCCAAGGTCTCCTTTTCCCAACAACTTAAAGTATATATAAATGCATGAAAAGTGTATCTTAACTTACCCGAGAGACTCTCAGTTTGTGTCGATGGGCTGGCGACCTACATCAGGAAATGGAAGGCCCCGAAATCGTCTGTAGTTTCATCAGGGAAAGATTTATATAAGTCTATGTGCAGCTCTGTGTCCTCCAAATCATCTACTGCATCCCAGACTTTACAGTCCTGTTGAATATGTCCAATGTTATGGATGATGCTACATATGAAGGGTATGCCGAGGTCATAAAGCCTCTGCAAAGTCTTATGGACTCTCCAATAAATATCTAAAACTTCAGAAAGCCCGCTTTGGATGTCCATTTCGACCAAAACCCTCACAACTTTTCTAACCGAGGATGTAAGGTTTTGTCTATCCACAAAGATAAAAGTTCCAAGTGTATTCCTGATTTCCATGAGTGCACCCTCTTTCCAGAGGTGGATGGGTAGGCCCAGTAAAGCACCCACAGATGGAGCATCTAGAAATACTCTGTGGTCGGGTCAAAATCTACTCTCCATCGCTTTAACATGAGGTTGTTGCCTCCCATAAACCATCAACTTTCGAAAAGGGTAGACAGGCCTTCGGGGGATTTGTATATGAAGCCTAATGAACCCTTTTTTAGGTGTAATATTTCCAGAGTGTAACCTAACAAAGGCACCCAATGTTGTTCTACCCAAGCCTGCAAAGAGACCTTGCTAAGATACTTGTATGAAACCTTGGGCCCACTAAACCACATAACACCATCCTTGCCGCCTCTTCGAGTCCCACATATGATCCAAGTAACATCTTTCAGAAAAATTTGTTGGACTTCCACTGCCTTCCTCTGCTCCTGGAAGGACCCACCTGTTTATAATCCCTTTCCTGTGTGCCTGGAGGAGTATTCTCCCTTTTTATCTTAGGCACATTGTTATCATACGAAACCTTCACAGCAGGATGAGAATAATCCGAAAGTCTAGGGAGAATACCAGAGTTAGTGGGCATGTGGCTTAACTTAATGATATGTGGATTAGACCGATAAGTTGTCAAGTCACTAGGGGGAGAATTTAAGATAATAGTACCATTCCCCAAGGAGTTGGTAGTGTCATAGAGGCCAACCTGCTACCAAATGATCTCATCTATAGCCTTCATAAGTGCGTCAACATATTTTTTTATGTCATCCTGACCAGGCATGTTTGTAGAAACCAGCCACCTGGGCTCCACTGAAAGTTCTTTGCCAAAGGAGTAAAAAAAACTCAATAAATGAGAAGTGTAGTGGAGAGAAGTTTCCTAGGTTCTAGGGACGATAAAGAGTAACATTAATGCTAGTTATAAACAAGCTCCGTAACCAATATAGTAAGTGGAGAGAAGATGACTAGGTTCCAGGGTCCATTTAAAGTAACATTTAAGTCGATACGCAGGTGAAAGTGGAGGTAAACAAAACAGAGGAGGTGAGAAACAACCTTACTACAAATTTACACAACCATCATCGTTGTCATTAATTGCAAAAAAATAGACATATTCCTTACGGTCAAAAGTAGAGAATATTTGCTTTCTCATTTTATTTTTCTTTTCGTACAAATAAAGTGGAAGCAAAGGTGTGCTTAAATATTTACTATGAGAATTCTATTAATATCCCAAATAGATGCATTGACATCCCAAACAAGTGTGCCTAATGTACATCAAGAAATAAAACACCATTAAACGTATAAGAAGATACATCCAATGATCTTCTTAACCCTTGTTTTTTGAAGCCTAAGTAGGTTTGCATTTTAGCTCACCCAAATATGACATAACAAAATCCACCTGCCAAAGTACTTTGCTATAGTGCTTTATAAATTCTCAAGTCCATGAAATATTTTCTCCATTGAGATCATGCTCAAATGAACTAAGATAAATTGAGGAAGTTGCCAAACTATTGGGAATACATATATGAATTTTTCTTTGGTAGACATAGTACCAAGTGGCCCTAATCCTATTGAATTAAATAACAAATTTGGGAATGAAAAGAGTAATGGAACTAGAAATTCAAATTGAAATTGAGCTACTCATGCCATTAAGAAAACCCAAACTAAAAATAAATAATATTTATAAAATAGAAACTAAATTATGTATCAACCTCTAATCCCTTGTAATATCTGGTTGAAGGAAACCTCAATTTTGCATATGCATCAATAAATATTCTTATGCTCTTGAAATATGTCTAACCTAGAAGACAATGAAATGTGCAAATATCCTTTTATATAATTGACAAAAGTTCATGCTATTGTTAAAAAATAAAAAATAATAGAAAACAAAATTTCCAATCTGGTGTATTATGTTCTTTCCTAGCCATCACTAGGATGGGTAAAAATGTATACATAGTGTTGCGCATATACTATATTTGAAGATTTAAACTCTATATTCTATTTAGTGAAGTTTCTTTCTATGCAATGGCTCCCATATTAACCTTGTAAGTACACCAAAAAATAGTCGATTCTGAAACAATTTTGTTTCACTTCAAACATTGAAAATCATTGCATACAAAGAGCCTAGTCACTGGTCTATTAAATCTAATAGTATACACTTAAGAAATATCCTCTCTCTACATCTAGTTCCAACTCAATTTATCAACTCAACCCAAAAGATTTAATTTCAGTAAAATTGTCAAAGGAGAATGACATGAACTTTGACACACTATTACTCATTTTTTCACCAAACGACTATTTGCAAGTAGTCTTTTTTCCTTTTGAAGTATGAAAGTCTAGGTAGAATAGATGTTTGTTTGCAG
Organism: Picea glauca; assembly: GCA_000966675.3. NCBI lineage: Eukaryota > Viridiplantae > Streptophyta > Pinopsida > Pinales > Pinaceae > Picea > Picea glauca. The sequence continues at coordinate 75,631 of JZKD02S1686225.1, forward strand.
CAACATAGACGTAAAATATGAACATTTTTCATTGAAGGAAATCTCCCTTCAACAGGCTACTATACCATTGAGATACATGCTCCTTTCATGATAGGAATATTTATAAATGTGTGGATTGCTAACTCTAGTGCCACAAAATCCACCCATTGAAGCTGCAAATGGACTTAGTCCTCCTACTAAGCCACTGCCAACCTACTTGGATTTGATACCATGTTGAAAATATACATGGTAAGAATTGAACTGAGGGCCTACCCTATAACATTAAGCTACCTACCCCTTTCATGATGGGCATCCTTGCTACTTTAATTTAAAGGTGTTGATTTCAACCTATTGAAAATACTACTATAATTTCAGTTTTGTAGGGCGATGAAGGTTTGTCAGAAATTTTCACAATTGAAAACTTGCATCAACCATTTCGAAATTAGAAAATCAAAACAAAGCATATGCAAAAAAAAACTTTGAATTAACATAAATTATTACAATAAAAATGTTTAAAGCAAAGTAACAATAATGAAGCACAAAGTGGTAGGAATTAAACAATATTCTCATGTTAGAGAGTGACTGACAATGGAAACAATATTTTCGTGTTATAGAGGGACTAACAATGATTTCAACTCATAATAATATTTATTAATATAAATAATAATTTTACAATAAATTAATCAATTTTGAAAAAAAAAAATCTATAAATCTTTACAAGATTTTCTTAGTCAAACTAATCAATTTTGAAAAAAAGAAAAGCTCGCTGCCAAATGATCTTATCTGTAGCCTTCATAAGTGCATCAACATATTTTGTTATGTCATCCTGACCAAACATGTCTGTAGAAAGTTCTTTGCCGGAGGAGTTAGAACAAAACTCAGTAAACAAGAAGTGTAGTGGAGAGAAGTTGCCTAGGTTCCAGGGACCATAAAGAGTAACATTAATGCTAGTCAGAAACAAGCTCTGTAACTGAGATAGTAAGTGGACAGAAGATGACTAGGTTCCAGGGACCATAAAGAGTAACATTAATGCTAGTCAGAAACAAGCTCTGTAACCGAGATAGTAAGTGCAGAGAAGATGACTAGTTTCCAAGGTCCATTTAAAGTAACATTTAAGTCACTACGCAGATGAAAGTGGAGGTAAAAAAAACATAGGAGGTGAGAGGCATACATGCTACTATACCATTGAGATACATTCTCCTTTCATGATAGGATTATTTATAAATGCATGGATTTCTACCTCCAGTGCCACAAACTCCACCCATTCAAGCTGCAAATGTCCCTTTCATGATAGTCATTCTTGCTACTTTAATCTAAAGATGTTGATTTCGATCTATGGAAAATACTACTATAATTTCAGTTTTTTAGGGTGATGAAGGTTTGTCAAAAATTTTCACAATTGAAAACTTTCATCAACCATTTTGAAATTAGAAAATCAAAACAAAGTAGATGCAAAACAAGACTTTCAATTAACATAAATTATTACAATAAAAATGCTTAAAGCAAAGTAACGACATTGAAACACAAAATGGTAGGAATTAAAGAAAATTTGAAAACAACAAAAGAAAGAATGAAAAAAAAGAAGCTACCACATAATTTGAAATAAGAAAGAGTTTAAATTGGAGCCAATTTTGGCATTTTTCTATCTGTGAAGGATAAAATTCACCCTGGAACAAGTGATGAATTAATGCTAAATACTTTTCCATATAAGAAAACCCTTTGATACTTAGCTAAAGCACTTAATACTCATTCACTACATAACATAAATTTACGCTTTACATCATAAAGGTTCATGCTTAATGCTAAGAAATCAACATACACTAAACCTTAATCAATGTTTGCTCATTGCAAATTGAAAACAACATGACATTGTAAATTGACTTTTTAAAATCAAGATGGATAATGAAGCAAAATTTCAAGCACAAAAGAAGATGGGAAGAGAGTTTTAAAGAAATATACTCAAGTGGCAGGTACTAAAAACAATATTTTCATGTTAAGAGGAATTAACAATGATTTTGACTTATATAACAATATTTAATATTTATTTATAAAAATAAAAAGTTTGAAAAATAAAATTACAGGTACTAACAATGAAAACAATATTCCCTTGATAGAGGGGAGGACTAACAATGATTTTGACTCATATAATAATATTTATTTATTTCAATATTTTCCTTGATAGAGGAAAGGAAGGACTAACAATAATTTTGACTTATATAATAATATTTATTTATTTCAATATTCTCCTTGATAGAGGAAAGGATTAACAATTTTGACTCATATAATAATATATATTTATAGAAATAAGAATCCTACAATATATTAAACTAATCAAGTTTGAAAAAAAATATTATAGTGGCTACTAATAATGAAAACAATATTATGAGGGATTAAAAATAATTTTAAATCATAATAATATGTATAAATAGAAACAATAATCTTACAATAAATTAATTAATTTTGAAAAATAAAAAAACTATGCATCTATATATCTTCACACATAAGATTTTCTTAATTAAAGTAATAAAATTAGAACAAAAGAAAGGGCAATAAGGATCCATATATCTTCACAATTTTTTTTTGTTATTGTCTAGTTCTTAACAAATATATCATGGTGATTCCAATCTCTAATAACAAAATATTTTTACTTAAAAAACATTAAACATAATTTATCAAATAAAATATTACTCAACAAATTTATTTACAATATTACAATATTTTTTATCAAATTAAACACAATATAATTGATATGCACAAAAGAAAAATGAAACTCTAAAATTTCAACTACATTTTAATAACCATAATCATCATTTTATATGTTGGGCAAGGTTCAATTCTCGTGAGGGCTTTACCTGGAGCCATGGGGACACCTTGAGGTAGTGGTCGAACGTGTGGTTGCACCCAGAGATACCATATTAAATGGTATCGTGAC
>JZKD02S1686236.1:0-11491 GCA_000966675.3 Picea glauca
ACGCATACATATTGTTTGGACTTAGTTCATTTCCCAGTCATTCTGGCCATCATTCCTCCCATCATTCAGTCATGCAATCAATCATCCATGAGCATTCACACACTCATTGAGCTATCTTTTGTACCTTCATGTCACTGTACCTGAACTTATATCCATAGACATACTTGTTTGTGTAGGTGGTTAGATTGGGAGCTGAAATGAAGAGGCGGGTTGTCTAGCCCGTGAGCAATTCCTCTCTAGGTGAGATAATTGTTGGGAGTTGATTTCCTGAAGGTGATAAACTACAACTATAGGTCTCTAAGACTTCCTGTCCGGCCTGTTGCTGAAGCCCGGAAAGGAAATGGGGCAGTCGAAGGACTGTTGAGCAGAGAAGGGGCACACTTCTTGGGGTGGGACGGGCATGTGGGGAATGAGGGATTGTAGGCTGTTATTTTGACTGGGCACCTGTAACAAATTATTTCCTGTTATCTATGAGCTTAGCCTAGTTAGGAATCCCTTTACCCGGGTGGATTTTAGTCCCAGCTCGGGGGTGACCCACTGCTGAGAATGATTAACAGTGTGGTCTAAGGCTGGGAGGTTAGTGGAAGGTCTGCATGCAGTTGATGATATTCTTACCAAGATAAGTGTCAATTGTGTGATAAATTTACATGTTGCATTATTATTTACGTGTTTATTTTTATGGGTTAATCCTATGTGTGTTTATAACTATGTTTATATTTATGGGTATTTCCTGCATATTGTGCATGTATACGTTTACTATTATTTCAGTATGAATCCATGCATTACATAATTTATTTGTTTGTTTATGTTTTATATATAAATGTTCCACAAGAGTTCTGTGTGAATATGTTTTAATTGCATGCAGTTCAAAAATTTTAAGTGGCATAACTCAGTTGAATGCTGGGTATGTTACAGTATGTTCCGCGGAGATAATGAAAGTGTCCTCGCGTGTAGCATGCTTCGGCGTGGGTGGCCAGGGATGTTACAGTATTACTACTTTATTAATGTATTATTAATGCATTGTTTTATTAGTGTACTAATACTTTATTAATGTTTTAATATTTTAGTAATTTGTTTATTAAAAATGTAAGAATGTATTACTTCATTAAACTAATACATTACAACATACATTAATACATTAATATCATTCATAGTCATGACCATAAGAAACCATGATCATGGTCAACTATAGTAAACCCACTTTAATGTATTAATACATTATTAGTGTATTAGTTTATGAGTGTATCAATATTTTAGCATTAATAGGTTAAAGATAATCAACATGGCCCACCATAATGAGATCCACATGGTCAACAAACGTCATACATGAGAATGGTTGACCATAATAAACCTTGAAGGACTACATTTATGGAAAATGTGGAAAATGTATTAATGTGCAGTGCACTTTCTAGTCGATCTAATGTATTATTTTATTAGTGTATTAATACTTTATTAATGTTTTAATATTTTACTAATGTATTTATTAAAAATATTTTAATGTATTACTTCATTAAATTAATACATTACAACATATATTAATATATTAATGTCATTCATATTCAAGACCATAAGAAACCATGATCATGGTCAACCAAAGATGTATTAATACTTTAATAATGTTTTACTATATACATTAAGGTCAATGTATTACTACTTTATTAATGTATTACTACTTTATTACTTTATTAGTGTATTAATACTTTATTAATGCATTTAATAATGTATTTAATATATTATTAAAGTATTACTTTATTAGTATATTAATACTTTAGCAATGGAATAATTTATAATGTATTAATGTATAAATTAACTAATACATTACATTATTAATGTATCAATGGATTAATAGCTTAACATTTTAATTTATACATTACATTAATAAATTAATTTATCATTACATTATTAATACATCAATCACTTAGTCAAATTATACTTTAATGTATTAATACATTATTAATGTATTAGTTTCCCAGTGTATCAATATTTTTTTAATATATTAATATTTAGAAATATATTTATTAATGCATTTAATGTATTTATTGATGTATTTAATGTATTATTTTATTATTATTATTACGTTATAGAAAGTGAATTTTTTTAGAATAAAAGGGGTTGTCGAGACCGCTAAGGAGTTACAAAATATTACAAACTTCGAGCAAGCTTGGGGTCTCAAGTAGGAAACTATTACAGACTACTAATGACATTTTGAAATACTCAAATGAGATCTTCACAAAGAACAACCTTACTGAGTACACTCAGAAAAAGACTCTGAGAATAAACGTGAAGATACATTGCATCTAAATTAACTTGGTGGAGCTCATATTTTTGCCTGACTTGCGGGCCTGACTTCGTGTTACCATTGGTTGTGGTGTTTCATGTACTTTCTTCTTCTTTCTGACTACCGTCCAACCTTCGTTTGCAAATGTTGGACCATTTGTACTATCTATGTTACCTAAGATTTCTTGATCTGAATGTTCTTGATTTTCTTGATCCAAAACCTCATCAACATCAATCTGATCTGCCCAGCTTGATGGTGGCTGAGGGGATTGTTGTATCTGAATTCCCTTATTTGAATCAAGAAGGGAGGATGCCTCTTTATTTGGATTTTCAGTGGATTTTTGGGATGGGTCTTGAGATAACGAAGGAGGATTTCCATTGTCTTGTGGAGACTCTTTGCATTATTTTGGAATTACTTGATGGTCGTCATTAGAATCAACCCACCAGGTGGATTCCGGTGCTTTCTGAACTTTTTGTGCCCTTTGGGACAATGGGAAGCATGATGACCTTTTTCAAAACAAGATCTACAGTGTAAGGAAACTCTCTCAAAGTCAATATTTTGAGGCCAAGAGTAATTTTTACCAGTAAGAATGACTTCAACTAGGAATCCTTTACTGAAACCCATTTCCAGGAAAATGCGGGGAAATGTAGAGGTGTTGTGCCTCGTAGTTTCACGAATTGCGAAATGAAACTTTCCTAAAGCCGAGCCAATGGCTTCGAGAGAGGGAAAACCCCAAAAATGCAGGGGAAGATTAGGAAGCCTCACCCAAACTGGGGTTGAGGAGAGAATGTCAGTAGTTGGATTGAAAGAATGAGAACAAGGTTTCATGAACAAACCTGAGTTTCCCCAAAACCGCGGCCCTGAGTTAAAGATCAAATCATGATCTTCCTGAAGGTCAAACTCGAAAATGAAGAAATCTTTTGCACAACAGTGAATGAAAGCTTCTTGTTGCATGACAAGAATCCAAGTAGTAGAGATCCANCTGAGGAGAGAATGTCAGTAGTTGGATTGAAAGAATGAGAACAAGGTTTCATGAACAAACCTGAGTTTCCCCAAAACCGCGGCCCTGAGTTGAAGATCAAATCATGATCTTCCTGAAGGTCAAACTCGAAAATGAAGAAATCTTTTGCACAACAGTGAATGAAAGCTTCTTGTTGCATGACAAGAATCCAAGTAGTAGAGATCCAGCTGTTAAGATTGACTAACTTTGGTCAAAGGCCCTTGAAGTGACAAACCAAACTCATGGATTTGTAATATTCCTCCTCTTCTTCAACATCTTGTCCCATGGGAATGACAAGGGACGGGGCTTCCTGGACCAAAAAAGACGAAGATGGGAGAGAAGAAACATCCTGAACAATATCACAGAAAGAGGCACTAGACTGAATAATAGGACCGAGCTTTTGCTTGGAGATGGAATAAATTGCCCCATGAACCGTGACACCAGCAACAGATTTGACCTCCATGGTTGTTAGATGAAGCTGGGGGCGAGGCCACTAGGGCCGACACGTAGAGGTCACTAGTGTCCAGGGTTAAACCCTAGTCGTCATGCAGTGGAGTGGCTCCATCTCTTTGATCTAAATTTTTTTTTCTTATTAAGAGAAGCTTCTCGGTCAAACCAACCATGGAATGAATGTATTACTTTATTAGTCTATTAATATTTTAGCAATATATTAATTAATAATGTAGTAATGTAGTAATTAATTAATACATTACATTATTAATGTAAATACATTGTACACTAATGTAAATCGATACTTTCATTTATACATTAATAAACTATACATTTATATACATTAATGTATTGCATCAATACATTATTATAATATATTACATTAATATAATAATTAATTTATATATTAATTATGTTTTAATAAATTAATGGTCGTCCCAAAACATGTTGATCATCAGCTAACAACAACCACTTTATAAAAGTTTTCACCTTTCTAAATTTATAACCAGACATCAACTTATATCAACCACTTTATAAAATGGTTGTTACGGTCAACCCATTCAATAAGTCACCACTCTCCAACTTTTACACCGTTAGACTTGTTTCATTCACCAGCCCATTCAACAGGTTACCACTCTCCAAATCTTCCAGAAGCTTACACTGCTAGATCCGTCAAACGAGCGAGATTGCTAATATGTCATACACTACAAGCCGACGGATTGTCCGTCCGTCCACCACATTAAAACTTGTACGATCAACCCATTCAGCAGGTCACCAATCTCCAGTTCTTCCAGAATTATGCTTACATTGTTAGATCAATCAACTGACCAAGATTGTTAAAACGTCATACCATACAAGCCGACCATAACCACAGATCAACCCCCCGGGCTTCCTCATGGGTTTAATGAAACTTAAGAAAAATCTCTTACCTGACTCATACATTTTGGTAATATTTAATTTGGTGGATATAGTGGATGGGTGGAGTCATGCATGCCGTCTCTGCACTCCCATGCTATTCCATTCTTTAACTACCCTTTCCGAATATGGCATATAATAAATAAAGGATGGCAGAGTTGACGAAAGACGTAGAGTCGACGCAAGAGAAAAGAATATGGCATGGGAAGGGAGGTTAAAGAAAGGATGAGTATGGGAGTTTGGAGACAACATTCATTACTCCACCCATCCACCATCCCCACCGGCTTTTAATTTAGAAAATTAAATTCCGTGGAGGTTGTGAATGGGTGGAGTCATGTGTGCCGTCTCCAAACTCCCATACTATTTTTTTCTTTAACCTCCCTTCCCATGCCATATTATTCTGTCATATATATATATATATCATCTCGGTAAAAATGCATGTCTTTTCTGAATTGCACTGAGATGCTAGGTACAATCTAGGCAGGACATGCATTTGTCCCGAGATTATATATATATAGGTCGCTGAGAAAATGTGACCGTGGCTCTGCTGGATTTCATTGATGTCTGGGAACCGAAACACTTCTATGGTAAGGAAACATACCAGTTTCCTAATCTATTGCAATTATATCAAACCTGAGCAGACGTCGACGAAGAATTCTCTCCCAATGAGGAATTCGGGAACAAATTCATGAAAATCTTGGAGGAAGAGATTGTAGTGACATGCTCCACTTCTTATCCTTCCTCCAACTCCGGGGATAACTCTACGGGCCCCGATATTTATAAAGTCCATGAGGTTCAAACCTGAGATTTAGACTCTGAGATTGATCTGCGTTATCCCCTGGAGGCTTCAGACAACCAGCTTGGCATTCCCCCAAGCTCGATTCTAGACTTGAAAGAAGTTTGTTAATCTTTGAAGGAAACATCTGAGAGTTTGCAGGAGAACCTAGATCTCAAATCCCTTGGTGAAAATGGGTACTTCGAGAATGAATTTGAAGACTATCAATAGTTTAGTTTACACAATAATGCCTGGGATGCCATACAGCTTGAGGATTATATAAACATATACAAGTTAGAAAAATTCACCAAGCTTATTAGACTTTTTAATCCCAAAGATAATTATTAAATAGTTTTATGTGAAACAAAAAAAGAGTATGCATTGTCTTTATGACAAGTTTGATCAAACTTGTACAACATTGTTAAAAGGTTTACATTCAATTCTTAGTTATGTTTTATTCTCGTTATCTATTGTATTAGTGGGAATGTGACTAAGTGGTTGGCAATGTGTTGATACGATAATCATATTAGATACCAAAGATATAACCATGTAATGAATTTTAACAAAAAAACACATAGCATTATGAATGAAATAAAATAACTCGTGTGTAATTAATCTTACTAATAAGTTCTCAATGTCATTACAATTTACTTTTATAACCTATGACTACTTGTTTTGGGTTTTTATAGAGCCAAGAGTGGAGCCAAAAATAAAAAAAAGAAATGACATTATGTTAGAGGCCAAGAGTGAAGTCAAAAATAAAAAAAAGAAATGGCATTATGTTAGAGGCAAAGATAAAAAAGAAAATGGCATTATGGCTAGTATGAGATTCAAAAACATGAAGTATGTAAACTAAATGCAATGCCAATTATCATATTGACAAGAATCTACAATGCTCATAAAACATGAATTCAAGTGAGGATTCCTAAAGACAAGGTGTCTAAGATTCTTTGGGAAGCTTTTAATAAATGACACACAAAATAGTGCATGCATCAATATGATGGTAGGATATTTATCTAAGTGTGAGCTATGTGATAGATTTAATATTGTGGAATGGTCTATGGTATCAAGAAATAGATAAGAGCCAACTAGAATAGAGATGATTTTAATGAACCAATTATAATAGAGATGATTTTAATCTTTATATGTTAAAAGAAACTATTTTGTGATGAACCAATACTCATTCAACAACCAAATATTGGAATGAGAACATTTATGAGTTATTGAAAATTTGACCCTTATTTTAATATTTTATGATATTCAATATTTCATAAATAACAACTAATTTAAAAATTAAAAAAAAAAATTAGAGTGTTTTTTAATTATCCTTTTAAAATAAATTTGAACCCCTAAGAAGGACTAAGAAAGAAATGAAAGAATTTGATCCATTGCTTTGTATTAATGTATCTTTTAAGTTGCGGTCATTTGGTAGGGAATCTAGTTCTCATTTTACCATTTATGGCATGGACAAATTATGTATGAATTTCGGTTATTATAACAGAGGGAAAAGCTTTCGAATTAACTTTGTTATAGGAGTGTGGGTGTGTTTTGAATTTATGTGAGTAATTTAAGGATGCTTTATTAATCAATTTTTTATTATTTTTTATATATTTTAATTATTAATTAAATTTTATTTGAAAATATATTGCATTCTAAAAAATCATTATTAAGCTTAACATTGGGAGAGTTGTTTTAAATTTAATATAGAGTACATTGTAATATAAGTATTTTAGTAGTCATATGGGTTTATTATTGGTGTTTGGGTAGTATGATTGTTATCTTCTCCATCGAAGTTTAATTTCCCCTAATAACATATTAGTAGTCCACTCTAATATACCTCAATAAAAATAAAAATAACCCCCGAATGGGGTGTCACCCGGACTATAGATCCATGAAAACAAACCATGCATTCCAAGTGCTCACCACCTAGCGCATCACTTCATGCACTGGTCTGGAGGACGTCACTCGATGGTTGCTAGTTCAGGGCATTCAAAGCCCACCGCACTTAGATCACACTCATTGCAAAGGAAATTTTTTGGCTCGGACGAGGATGGATGGCAGAATTAATTTCTGGTACGAACCCTTCAACACAGAATTAAAAACCATGAATTCTCCTGCCCATGGGGAGTTATGGCTACTGAGTGTTGGGAGGAATCATCACTTGGATTTATTTTTTCCTCCAAAGGCATCACAAAGAACAGGAAAAACATTGGAACATGGCATTTCTTATCAGAAAAATCTCGCTATATGAATTCACCATGCCGAGGAAACGTGGGCGTTTGAAGAGGGGAAGAGGTAAATACATACTAGTGGGAAAAACTCTCACATTAGTTGGAGGTAGTGAAATTCTGCAAGGTAGCAAGAAACGATCCAAAATTCCTTCATAGGGCTCGACCTAATAGCAGGAAAGTGGCCACATGCGAGGGAGATCCTTGGGCTATGTCCAAAATTCTATCCCAACCTAGACTTCTTTTGAAATCCCACAAGAAAGCTCCAACCATGGCCATTCAAAGAGCACTTAGGAAGCCACTTCTTCAAAGCCAACATAAAATCATCCATCTAAAGTGGCCTCCATGGACAAGCAACACACTCTGAAAGAAGAGGACTTCGAGCCAATTTTCGAGGCCCTATCCAACCTTCAACAATTTTTTTTCGAGCTGCGCAACGAGGTTCATGATGTGCATTTTCTTTTGGATCTCTTGGACTGTGCATCTCTCTAGTAATGGATGCATAAAAGGAGTAGGAGGCAACTCCACTACTCTCGATGGTTGATGCAACAACGCCCATACTCCTCCCTCTGGGTCCAATTGGTCATTCAACCTAATAGTCACCAGGTTTAGCATCTCAGTTTTTAGTTTTTCAAGTTTATACAAGTCTAAATTAGGAAACAATTTTACGAGTGCAGGGGTTAGGCTAAGTTTACAGAACATCATTTCCTTTCTACACCTCATAATGACAAACAAAAATTTTGTTACTATTTTACTTTTGTTTTGTATTAATTATGTGGACATAGTAAGAACATATATGGAAACTCCACCAGGACAAAGTCAGTTTCCCATGGTGGCGGCTCTGTCTTTGGTAAAAACAGATTTTCTTTGTAACAGTATTTAATGGCAGCAAATACAAACTTACTTATTTACAAAAATTAAAAATTAAAAAAAAATACAATAAAGTAAAGTTTTGTGTTCTTAATTATGCAGGAGTTATTTTAAGGGGAAGTCTCTCGAGCTATTTCATCATCTTTCCATTACAAATAGAACAATGTCATCTGTAACAAATTTGATGTATGCACATGATGTTGTGATTAATTCTTCTTCCATGGGCATGGGATGTATGTGCATGACATTGTGACAAGGATCCTCCATCCAAGATGTGCACGCCATTTCTCACGATACACGACCTTGGTGTAGTGCAACATTAAATAAGCGATCAAATTCCATTTCCTATTGGTTCATTCTGGCAATGCAGTTCCTACAGTCTAATGAAGGGTTTCATTTAAAGAGTAAGGATTTCATTTTAAGAACTTGTTATTTTTGTAGCTTGGTAGGTGTCTTAGCATGGGCCTAAGTGTCCTAGGAATGTTGATGGACACATTAAATACTGAGATCAACTTTGTTTATTTTATCCTAAGTTTTAACTTAGGTAAAAATAAAAAGTCACTTAAATGACTTTTTACTGAGATTTTTGAAAAAGTCACTTTTCATAAATTAATAATTCACAAAAGTGTATTTCTAGAGGCTTGTCTCTTGAAAAAGTGAATTGGAGAGATAAATAGAAGGGTTGAGGGTAAGAGGGACCCACATTCTCATTTGTGAGAAGAAGAAGAGGGTGCTTGGGAAAGAGAAGAAGAGGGAAAAGCTAAGATAGAGAGGGTGAGTTCTAGGCCAGATTTGGGTAGCCAATAGAGGGCATACTTGGGTCGTACTATGTAGAAAAGGGAGGTCGAACTCAGGACACATATAACACCCATAAAAGAGTCAATTTTTCAGAGCCGAAAAAGTTGGGTCGGTTTTTTGAGGTCAAAAAAGTTGGGCTGATTTTTCGTGGGACAAAAAAGCAGGACCGAAAATGAAGGCCAAAAAAGTGGGGCCAAAAAAGCAAGTCGATTTTGCTATGTTGTTTTTTCTGAGGGGGTGAGGAACATTGCTGAAGAAATTTCTGATTTTCAGTTGTTGTAAATTATCTTGAAATCCCATAATAGAAGCCCCTCTTTGTTGGTTTTCCCCACACCAGGGTTTCCAAATTTCTGATGTTGTCTATTTTTATGCTTGGTTCTATGTATGCTTCTGCTATCATTTTTATGGTTTATTACTCAGTTATAGTTTAACTACATAATTCTAAAATTTATATCAACAAAGTAAATTTCTGAGTTTAGTAATTATTGGCATTAATCTCAATGACTGAGTAATAGGAAAATTTAACATGGTTTCAAAGATCAACCTCTCAGTAGAGAAGGAGCCAAGATACTTTGTTGTGAATACCAGGGAGTAAATCAACAAAGGAAGACATGTGAACAAAAGTGTGTGGGAGATGGAGAAACAAACTCAAATGGCTAGTTCAGGCTTAAGGTTTGAGGACATGTTGGATGGTGCCTCAATTTTTTTTCTTTGGAGGGAGCATATTGGCTTGGTACTAAAGGAGAATGGACTGTTGGAAATTGTTGAAAGTAAAGTGGCAAACCCTACTGATCCAGTGCATCTAGAAACTCACAACAAGAAATATGTCAAGGTCAGGAGGATAATTGTGGATGGAATCAAAGGCCACATTATTCGTCATTTGTCTAGCAAGAAGAAAACGAAGGACATGTGGGAGGTCCCAATGAAGTTGTACCAGTATGACAACCAGAGCATGAAGATGTTTCTCGGAGAGAAGTTGAGAAGCACAAATATGGCCAAGGGAGAGTCAATGGTCACTTACCTCAAAAATTTCACCCAGATAATAGATGAAATGGCTATTGTGGGAGAGGAAATGGATGAGACTGAGTTGTTGAGAATAGCCTTGAATGGCTTCACCAAGCAGTGGGAAGTATTTTTCAGTGGAGTGGTGGCTTGGGAGAAGCTCCTTGATTGGAAGATATTAAGGGATGAATTCACCTAAGAGGAGATGATACTTGATGCCACTCATGCTAGCCAACTAAAGAGTGAAAAGGAAGAGAATGTGGCCCTTCATGCTAGGAAGGGAAGTGGAGCAAGAGGTTCCAGAGACATGGGAAAAGCGAAATTCTTTGCATGTCACAAGATTGGCCACTATGCCAACCATTGTCCCAAGAAGAAGAAGAAGAAGAAGAAGAAGGCAGAGCTTGTAGCCACAACAATTACTGAGATGGATGCATTTGCAGAGAAATTCGAGGATAAATTTTGTTTGGTAACTTCTCTTTCGAACAAAAATATTGTAGAGTTGGAGGATAGTGGGGTATGGTTCATGGATATTGGATCATCTTTCCATATGAAGGGAATGAGGTTGATGTTCCTTAATGTTTCATAGATGGGATCAGAATCACATGTGAGTAGTGGGGCCGACAACATGCATGCAGTGAAGGGGGTTGGATGCGTCACATTCTAGCTATATTTAGGTGGTTCGCTGGAGGAGAATGAGGTGATGTATGTTCTGAGGATGAAATTAAATTTGATCTTTATGACAGCTCTAGAGGATATGGGGTATTCATTGATGTTCAAGAATGGGCAGGTACTCATATGGGCAGAGGGAGAAAATACCCAGGATGCAGCAGTGAGGTTTGACATTAGAGTGGGTATGATCTACAAGGTTTTGGGATAGGATGTAGTGGGGTCCAAGTTGATCTTGGATCATATATCAATGTGTTAGCGATATTTCTTACTAAGGGGGTTGAATTGTAAAAGAGTGGGTCAAAACCCACTTATCCTAAGTTTTGGGCACAAGCGCATCTGCATTAAACGTGAGTCACTTCTGGATGGCTAGATTTTGCGCGCCTAGATCGACGGCGCACAGCAAATTCCGGACCCCCCTTGCCTTTCTACCTTTAAGCGGGGGGGGTCCGGAATCGCGGGCGCAACTCTCCAACGGCCCAGATTGGAGCGCCCGGATCAACGGCGAT
>JZKD02S1686236.1:28641-91446 GCA_000966675.3 Picea glauca
TCTTCCATATGAGATTTCCATTGGAAGTAGTTGTTGCTGGTAAGCAAGACAATACTTGTAGAAGCCATATTAAATATGTAGATAATGTGGATTTAAAAACTGAAACTGATGATCTTGATGGAAAGAGCTCGAAAAGTTACGTGGTTTTAAAAAAATCGGCACTGAAAACGGACTTCTGATGTTAGAGTTATGCCCTTTAAAAAAAAAAGACACAATCGGTGACCAAAGACCATGTGATTGTGTAAGTTGCTTTATGAAGTGACCCACTTTTATAAAGATAAGTAGGGATCACTTTACAATGAAGTTACTTTATAACAGAAAAGTTGCATGCAAAATAAATAACTCTAAAATAAAATATTAAAGCTACTTATAGTGATTCACTTTTATACTTGAAGTGAAATACACTTTACAATTTTAGCATGAACTTTTTCAAAAAAGGTAACAAAAGAGAGACTTGAACTCAAGACCTCTTACTTAATAAGGCAACTTTTAACCAAATGATCTAGACAAACATATTGTAATGTTCAGAAGGAGGATTGTTGTTGTTGTTGTTTTTGTTGAAGATGGCCTTTGAGAGCGTGCTAAAAAAAACCTATTTTCACACAAGAAAAAAATTTCGCTTCTCGATGACAACAAGGGTTAGATCTCCGTTAGCTTACTTGGAAGATGCACCTTTTCCTATCTGTTTCTGATTTTTCGAGATCGCACAGGGCGTGGGGAAAAGAGCATATGCATATCTAAAAGAGTAGCAACCCGGAAATAAATAAAACCAAAATACTACCGTGCAAAAAAAATTTAAATGTGTATTCAAGCTTTATACCTCCGGATCTGACTGTAATCGTTGTATCTTGGGCAAACGGAAACCTTTTCGAGTGAAACAAAATGTTTTCCTGACTGAAATGAGCACTTCAGACGCAATGGAACAATCCTCTCAACCCATAAATGTACGAAAATTACAGAAAGTGGAGATGAGGAAACTCAGCTTCACGATCTCGATCTTCAACAGGAGTGAGTCTTCAAACAGGCTCTGATACCATGTTCGACAACACAGGTATTTCAAGAGAGCATGAACACCTTCAATAACCACTCACATAACCATATCAAAGATAAACATAATGATGTTTTCACGTGGTAAAACCCCTATGGGGAAACATCCACGGCCCCAGCCAACGCGGCCAGTTGGAGCAGTTTATTAATGCAAAGAAAAAGATTACAGAGAGATTTTACAAGAGATTTTCTCACAATCGATCATCGGAAAATGACCCTCCATGCTCTTTAAATAGAGATCATGGACCAATCGGGTGCTAAGCCATGGATCAATGGCTTTTAAGATCGAGGAGAGTATGAACTGTCAAATCACTCTATGTCGGGAACATATCATGACCACCAAATTTCCTAACTACAAATGCATACTAATGCATACTAAAGAAACACACTTTTACCTAACGAAATATTAGACCAAGTAGATCTTAACTAACTCCTAAGTGTCTAAATTTCCTAACATTAAAAACACACTTCAAAGTGTCCATTAGAAAGAAAGGACGTTGAATTCAATAGAGCATGTGTAGTTAATCTAATCTATAAATGAAACAATCAAATTTACCTAAAAATTATTGACCATATCAATTATGAATTACAATTAACAAGTGAAAACCACAACATAAGCAGTTGCACCAAGTTTCAATTGCAATGATGAGCACAAACCTCAAAAGTAGAGATTGAAAAGAAGTCATTAAGATGCTTGAACTAGAATGGAAATTAAAAACAATAACCACCATTGAGCATAAATGATTATACAACCCCATCACATGAGGCATGTTATCCAACTTGGCACTGCTTATTCCCTGTAAGAATTCCACCATGTCACTAATCATAAATTTTCTATATAAACATCAAATGTTAAATTACACAAATAAATTAATTTAATGAGACGATAGAAAAAACCCGTAACCAAATCCATGAACTCTTTTAACCTTATCTTTATTGTATTTCCTATGAAATGGAAAGAATGGAAATAGTAATGACAGAGATAACATCAGACTTCAACAAGTTGAGAGAATATTTGGGCACCCATTCTAAGATGGGAAACACATATTGTAGCCCAGGTACACATTTTGGCAACTTGGGTTGATTCTTGAACTATCAAAATGGGTTGTTGTGGAACATCATTTATTTCACCATGCATTTCAATCCCCGCATAATGCCTTCATTGGGTAAAACAATGACATTGTGAACGACCACCATCTCCAAATATATATCATTCCTTCCACACTATGGTCCTTCCTTCCATGTCATTCTATCAACTATAGGTAGGGCATTCTCTCTTTTTCATTTTCCAAAAGGGAATTGGCTTCTCCCACTCCATCCCTTTGATCATCGTTGCTCAACCTACTATTAACTCGTAGACCTTGGAATGAAAATATGTTATTGAAGTGTCAAAAATGTAAATTATATATATATATTTAAATACACTAATGTTTCCTAAAATAGGGTGATCGAGAGCGTACTTCTTCAATGATGGTCATCTCCGAGTGAGTGCAAGAACTTGGTTGTCGAAAAAGTGGCAACGACATGATTAAGAACCTCCACATATATTGCCACGTAGGTTTAGTGGAAAAACGACGTGCCCACTATTTGGGCACAAATCGTGCTCATGCTTCTCTCATTGGGCAAATATATTGGATATAGAGAAGAGAAAGAAAGGGAGAAGGGAGGCACCATGTCCAGGTGCATTACATTTTTCTTAATTTTAATCATATTTATTCATTCCAATTTAGTAATTTGCTCCCAATAATCTAAATAAAAAAATGTGATTTTATATTTTAAATAAAAAAGGAACCTAATTTACATGCCATTGTTTTTAAATTGCGGCATATATAATACAATGGAATCCCAAGACAATTTAAACCCCTCACAATAAAACCAAGAAGATCAAAACCCCAACCCACCACCACCACACAATGTAAACACTGGAATTGATGAGGGTTTGGTTATATTATGAACCCTTGAGGAACAATTAAAGGAGACTAGAGCCTAACAGAGTCTCCTTGGCCACTTCTTTGTACATCATTGTCAAGTCCATTGCAAGTGCCCAAGGGAAATTGACCTCTATTTCTTATTATAAGGCAGAAATGTATGAGTACTATAGCACTGGTTTGGACAAAAACCAATGTCAAAGAATTGGGCATTTCAAAACAACAAATATTGTCTATTTTTAGGGATCCTTGAAATGGAAAAGAACTACCATTGATTAGGAAACACATCTCCATTGACTGGTACATCCATCCCCAAATTCTTTATATATCAATAGTTTGAAATAATTAATACATTAATGGTCTATTTATCCTTACTCTTGTGGTGGTCGTCAACTAGCAACAACCACATTTAAGTAAAAAGTGGTTGATATAGGCAAATGGATGCCACTAAAAAAGAGATGGAAAATAGAGTCATTCATGATATATCAACCGTTATTTACTTAAATGTGATTATTGCTAGTAAATATTTTTTTCAACAATTGTGATTTATTTGACACTTCAAATTCATAATTGAAATTAGACTTGCTAAACTTGGATCTCTTTAATAAATGGGAACCATTATAAATCAGGACCAATATAGATCTTTTGGAGTGATTTAAGGTACACATCATTTTTTCTTCTACAAAGTTCATCCAAGTTCAGAGTTCGAGAAGCTCTTTGACAAGATTTAACCGAGAAAACAATGTTATTGGAAAAAATAAGGGTTTTACTCAATCACAACATCTTCTCAGGTTCTAACCTGCAAGGTTTAGGACCCAAACTAATATTTTGAATATGAATGATGTATCGAGTCCGGATAAAAGAAATTGGATGGTCCCGCCTAACGATAAGTTAGGCTATTTAAAACCAAAAACACTAAAACATGAAAAATACTTTCGTACAAATCTTAATATCAAATTAAGAACATGGATGAAACCAAAAATCGGAATCAGAGAAAAAAAATCAACTAAAGTTAGACCTGTAATAAGAATATAAGTAATATGGACGTTATGTAACCTAGAAACAACACTAATGTTGAGACTAAATTAGAACAAAGACATTCTCAATAAAACAAACGTTTTAAAATATCAAAAAAAAAATATTGGACAAACATTCAATTTCAGCAAGAATATAATATCTAACAGACGAGTAACAAATGAGAAAAAATCTAAATTATAGAAATTAGAGTCATTGTTACACAAAATTAAAATTAAAATGAAAACAAGACTTTAAGAGGAATGATAAAAAACAAAAGGAGTTATAATAGTTTCAGTTAGAATATTTTTTTTTCAATAAGAAAAAATAGTTATATTAGTGAATATAACAAAGTCTTTTACAAAATCTGACTGCTAGAAACAAACTTTTAGTTCCTTTTTACATCATTAAAAATACTACAGATATAAGTACTATCCACAATACAGTTCCTTCAACATACACTATAAACTATAGTTGCAAACCACAGTAGTATATTTCTTTTGTTTTTACTTGCCAAGTTCAAAAAGTAAAAAAATAGCAGTTTCTTCATCCTTGTAGCAATGATATATTAGTTGATGGATAATATTTCGAATATCTATGTTTGTACACTTGTACCCGCTGCATAGTCTATCCCATCATTATCCAGTAGCAATGCTTGTTTTGAGAGCTGGTCAACTTCCTTGTTATATTCTCTATAAATGTGTTGATCTTTTAGTTGTTGAAACTTCCCTCTCAACAATCGAATTTTAGTCATCCAAGGCTGAAGAGAAACCACTTGTAGATTGTTTTCATGAGAAAACCAGTCAATAATAATCTTTGAGTCAGCCACCAGTTGTAATCTTTGTACCTTTTTGTAACATGGAAAAAATAAAATACACCACATAGCTAGGAGTTCACCCCTAGTGTTAGTTCCACTACCACAATTCATCTTAAGGCTGAAGGTACCCAATTCTAGACATTTTAATATAGCACTAGCCCCACATTTAATACCCTTACATTGTGAGGCTCCATCAAAGAACCCCACTACCAGGTCCCAATAAGATAAAGGAGGCCTATCAATCCTAATAAGTTGAACATATTGTAATATTTTGGTTTCTCCCAAGTCCTGTAGTATTTTGTTGCAAACCATGACCAGAGAAGGTGGATCTTCTTTAAAGATAACCAGGTTTATGTGCTTCCATATCTCCCAGCAGATATAACAAGGAATTTATTTCCAGTAATCCATCTTCCTTATCTAATTTTGATAACACTCGATAATTTTCCCTCCTTCCCAAAAACTATTTACTTTTAAGTCCTTTAAGATTGAAACCCAAATGTCTTTGGTGCAAATGCACTCAACAAAAAGGTGATTCAAAGTTTCCTTATTATCCCCACAAAGAACACATCTACTAGGCCCAATTATACCTCTTTTAGACAAATTTTCCCAAGTGAGAATTTTTTGTTCAAGAATTAACCAAACAAATAGTTTAACTTTGAGAGGTAACTGCCACTTCTAGAGTTCAGTGCACCAGAACAATGGACCTACCTCTAAATCCTCCATAAATTGTACTTCATAAGCTTGATTGGCATTTACATGTCCTCCTTTGGTCTCCCATGACCACATTAATATATCCTTTTCAGTATTTAATTCAAATCCATATCCAACTAAACCCTAACATAATTATAAAATTCCTTCTTTTGTCATCCTTCTAGTACAATTGTCTATGCCTTCTTCCATCTTATGTGGCTTGAATCCTCCATATAAAATGTCCCTGCTTGTGCAAGAAATTTTATACCTTGTGCCTTCAATACATTAATGAGATTCCTTGAAAGTTTATAATATGAATGGGACCAAATCATTAGATCTACTCCAATTCTGATGTCCCTCCCATTTTCAGGCTTCCAGACTAGCCAATTAGTKATGATAGTTAATGCTGATGTTAGTGCTCTCCAACAATTTGATATATCAACCCAATTTTTCTTTYCTTCCCTGAACCAATCAACAAAAAATTTAATTTTTAGGTATTTTTTATAAATCACTTCATACCATAGACCAGGAACCATTAGGCACCTCCAMAGACTTTTGGTAGCCAAATATTTTCCAAATGAGAAGATATTTTTAATACCCCACCCTAATGACCTTTTTGGTTTTGTAATCTTTTTCCAGTTTACCAAGTGCATACCTTCTTTTAMTTTTTTTCCGGTCCATAGGAAACTAAAGATGCTTCTTCTAATTTTKTTTAGTAGAATTTTTGGTATCTTAKCCAGAGAAATCCAGTAAACAAGTATGCTTTCTAGTACAAMTTTTACAAGTGTGACCCTTCCCCCTAAAGTTCGCCACTTATGAATCCAGTTCGAGATTATTTTTTTCAAAGTTTTTCTCAAGCTAGTTCTAGTCTGCCCTTATATAGTAKATTGATTTAATGAAGAAACCAAGGTACTTAAATCCAACATCTAGTGGTTTTACTTCAAAGGGCATAATCTCTTTCAGTATGGTAAGCTCCTCAACTAACCATCCTGCTTCTCAGAATAAAGACTTCTGTGGACTGAAGCACATCCTTGTCGCCTTGCATAATAGATCAAGTACCTCCTTATAAACTTCCCATTCTATGATGGTTCCATTCTCAAATAATATTACATCATCCACAAACAACAAGTGTGTAATTCTTATATCTTTTTCCACTAAAACTCCAATTTTATTTTCCACAACTTGCTATATGGATCTACTCAAACCTTCTACAACAAGTAGAAATAGTAAAGGAGATAACGGGCACCCTTGCCTCAATCCCCTTGTGCTTTTAAAGAAACTGGAGGGACTACCATTTATCAAAACAACAAAATTTGCAGTATAAACACACCCCATAATCCAATCTGTAGCTTCTAAACTCAGGCCCAACTGTAATAATACTAACCTTAGAAAACCCCAATCCACCCTATCATAAGCCTTCATCATATCCAGTTTAAGGACCAATGCTTTGCTATTTTTTACCTTGATACTATGCAAGGTTTCTTGTGCCACTCCAATGGCATATGTAATTTGTCTGCCCTCCAGGAAGCCAAATTGTTCCTTTGAAATACCAATTGAAAGAGAGGTTTTTATTCTGGTTGCAATAATTTTTGTAATGATCTTGTACGTCAAATTACAGAGTAAAATTGGTCTATATCCTCCAAAAGATTCCGGCTTATCACTTTTTGGTATAAGGGAAAGAAAGGTAGCATTCAATGCTCCAGAAAACCTACCTTTCCGCCTAAAGTCTTCAACCATCTCCAGGATTTCATTGCCCAAGAGATCAAAGAAGGCTACGGAAAATTCTACAGTCCAGCCTGTTATCAAATGAAGTTGTCAAGGGTTGCAGTAGTTGTCCAAATCTTTTTCTTCTGCAAGGAAAAACCATAAGAACAAGCGCAACATTCAGAGCAGTCTAATTTGGGGCTGAAATACAAGCAGTGGTCGGGTTCAATATTCAACGAAGGAGATCTCGTATATAGTTCGGATCAGTGGCTCTCAGGTGATTGGGATTTCAAAGTAGTGAAAGGATTAACGATTAGACATAGGAGCCAAAGTCCCGAAGTAAAATCCGAGCCATTGAAGGATGAGGACATGCATCAATGGATCTCACACTTTGGAAGATTTACTCTAGAGGATTGTGCAAGTAAGCATAAGAAAACTCATGAAGCCCAAAATCCCGAAGTAAATATCGGTTGTCCAAATCTAGAGGACATGTGGAGGCAGGTTCCTCACTTCGGAGATACGACACTCCAGAGGATTGTGGTAGTTAGGTATTGAAAAGTCCCGAAGAGTCGAAGCCTAAACTCCTGAAATAATCGTGGACCGTTGATCTCAAATCGACAAGAGTCGTTGATCTTTTGCAGCAGTATCATATGAAGGCCTGAAGCCCCGAAGTAGCATCTGAATGACACGTCGTTGCAGGCCCAACCACTCCATGGGTGTTTTTCAACTCAACACTTGGCACTCATCTATTAAAGAGGCATCCAACCAGCACTGACACATGGCATTCATTTCAAGCATTTTGGACATGTCTTCGGCATGTTTTTGAGTGACACATGTCACCCCTCCATCCACAATATGTCAGCATAGTGATTTCAGGCCACCACGTCATATCATCCTCTGGGAAGTGTTCTTTTTCAAGTGCCAATATTATCACCATCTCCATGCGAGTTTTATTGTATCCTAGAATTGGTGGGCAGGTAAACTTTAGCGGTGCTGCTAAATTTAGCAGGTGTGCCCAGATCACAATTTGTGACCAGATCAACGACCACATTTCATTGTGGGGATGCAATATGCTTGAACAATAAAATTCTTGAGCGGTCCCGCAATTGAAACCGTGGTATAGTAAAAATGCTACGTGGCAGAAGGTGGCGAATTGTGGGCTCAAAAGAGGTGTGAATACAAACCGCCTTTGATGGCCCTGTAATCACTTGCTTATATAGCATCTAATTCAAGAGTAGCACATGGAAACCCCCTAGGCATTAAGCCTCATCCATATCCCAATGAGAGAGCAGTGAATGGAAAAGGAGTGGTGGTTGAAACCTCGTCTCACTCCATAAATAGAAGGCATGGAAGGATCTGGCCATGGAGATAGTTTTTTCAGCCTGAGGTACCCCTATGCATGGTTTTTTCTACATGCCCATGTTGAGTTGAGTTTGCATCTGACAAAAGGATACCCGCACAGTCTGACAAAAAAATGAGCAGATGAAAGGCTTTGAATGTAATGCCCAGGTCATACTCCTAGTAGTTGTGGAATGAGATGAGTATAAATAGATCAGTTCAAGATTTTGTTAAGGTCGTCAACTGGTTGAGAAGAGCTCCCTATTTTGTAATATTTTGATGCCAGAGTTGTTCTATGTTTATGTATCAAACTTGAGACTTTTGCATTAATAGAAGTCAGCTTCTCTCATCTCTTTGTAAAAACTGTAAGGTATGGAGGATCCAGTCGAGGGTTGTAGTTCTATTGTAATGTAGGTTTTATTACAGTATTGTTATGACCAATTTTAGTTAGCTTCCTTGTTATCTTATTCCCCCTTACGCTGAAAGGCTTGGGCATGGAGGATCCAGTCGATTTGTTGTAGTTACATGGTAATGTAGGTTTGATTATCATGCTGTTGTGACATATTTCAGTGTCTGAAGCTTGATTTCGAGAGTGTTCTTGAGCCTTCATTTTTCTTCACCAAGTTACTTGAAGGTCGGATGCCCATAACAGTCTTGTTCACTTCTCTCACTAAGTCTTCCCTCTACTCACACATAAACTCAAATAACCGATTGAAGTTAATGAGGTCCTCACTTCCCTATGCATTGATTGTCTAGCTTTCGTGTTAAAATCATTCTTGTACTGAGTTTTGTCCATTTGACCTCCACTCATAAACCCACATCCACCAAACATTTTGATGGGTATTGGGCTTATCCTTTTGCAGTCAGAGGGTGACTCTCATTGCTAACATTAATGGCGTTGTTTTCAGGGACAAAAGTGAAGATATCTTCCCTGTGATAACGACAACGATTAGATCTGATCTTTGATGGTGAACAAATACCAGACACATTCAGACTGCATATCATTCACCTGGCGAATCCATCATTAAATAATCCATTGGCGACTCCACAAGTTTAAGAAGTCATATTTTGAGATGGAAGCCATCTTGGCTTGGAGAATTTCTCTTTTTAATTTCTCTTATGTTCCCAAGTTTCCAAATGTTGTTCCTACTATAGATGAGTGGGGTGATTTTTTTCCCAGATTTAGAGAACATGCAGATGACAAACCTGCAGAGCATCTTCTTGAGTTTCATGAAATCATGCATTAGTGGGGAATACATCATGAGGATATATTAATGAATATGTTCATGCACTCATTAGAGGGAGATGCTCATGAGTGGTATCGATTATTGCCCCCTACTAGCATCTCCTCCCTTGAACAATTTCATGCAGTTTTCAATATGCATTGTCAAAAGTTTTATTCGTCTGAGTTAATTTGTCATAGTTGTTGTGAGGAGTATAAAGACTGTGTTCAAGATATAGCTGATTCTTATGAAGGCTGTGAGAATGAATAAGATGCCTTGGATGAGTAATCAACTCTTTGTCTTCCATGTTCATCTGGATCAGATGAAAACTATGTTTGTTGTCTCAGTAAGGAAAGTGCATAAATTGAGTATGTCCTGGAAGATGATATTCTTTGTAGCCCTATTCTTAAAAATCCTAGATATGAGAAGCCTATTTTTGACTGATATGATGATGATAAGATATTGCTTCCTGGATTGAATCTTGACAGGAAGCATGTGTTTAATAATGAAGAGCATTTTTCTCATGTTGGTCAGAAGATGCTTCTTGGTATGTCATTTGAGGCTCCTCCTTTGTTTGATCATTATGGAGACAGTGACGAAGATGATGAGGTGTTTTTTGTCTTAGAAGAAGAAAGAATTAGCAGCCAACCTTCTAATGAAAGTGAAATATTAAATTACCAAGAGGAACATGATAGAGAGAAAGAGCCATCCATTGGTATACACGAGGAGATTTCTTACCATCAACTAATAGATGTTATCGGAGCAGATAAAGGAGAAGTGGATCAGTATCTTGCACTAACCTTTCACTCACCTATGTTTTCCACAGACATTCAACCAGAGGTGAGCAACTATAAACAAGAGAAGGCTCTTTGTTACCCATATAGTAGGTTTTATCACCTATTTTATGACCCTGTGGACGAATACATGGAGTTGCATTTCCTCAATCTATTGAATCCTCCAATCCTTATCTTACTTTCAGCATTAGGGGGTAATCTGAAAAAAGTAATCAATTTGTTGTCACAGTTTCAATATCCAATGCTAATCATTGAAAGAGTAAGAAAATTTTCCGCTAGGAAGTTACTTGGGTGGCTATGGTGGAAGTTGGCTTTCACCTAACATATTGTAAAAATCAGCTAGTGTAGGATTGTACATAAATAAGCTCCTTCTGGAGCATGTGTGTTTGTTTTCTTTTTGTGTGTTAAGTAGTGTACATGTCAGCATGTTTCCTTCAACAAATTTATTTGAGATCGACTCCACAACCCAACATCTAAGGAACTGGAACTACGCATTCTTGGAAGCTCACAGGGAGCATGCCATCCCCTGTGGAGCCAATGTTATCACATCAAGTTGTCAAGGGTCACAAAAATCGTCCAAATATTTTTCTTGCGCAAGAAACAACCATAAGCACAAGTGAAACATTCAGAGCAGTCTATTTTGTGGTTGAAATACAAGCAGTGGTCGGGTTCAATTTTCAATGGTGGAGACCCCGTATACAGTTCGGATCAGCGGCTCTAATGTGATCAGGATTTCAAAGTAGTGCAAGGATTAATGAATAGACAGAGGAACCAAAGCCCCGAAGTAAAATCTGAGCCATTGAAGGATGAGGACACGCATCAGCGGATCTCACACTTCGAAAGATTTACTCTGAAGGATTGTGTGAGTAAGCAAAAGAAAACTCCCGAAGCCCAAACTCCTGAAGTAAATATCAACTGTCCAAATCTAGAGGACACATGGAGGAAAATTCCTCACTCCAGAGATACGATACTCTAGAGGATTGTGGGATTTAGGCATTTAAAAGTCCCGAAGAGCCGAAGCCTAAACTCTCGAAATAATCGTGGACCATTGATCTCAAATCAACAAGAGCCATTGATCTTTTGCAGCAGTATCACATGAAGGCCCAAAGCCCTGGAGTAGTGTCCAACTGACACGTCGCTGCAGGCCAAACCATTTCGTGGGTGTTTTTCAAATCAACACTTGGTGTTCATCTGTTAAAGACACGTGGCATCTAGCTAGCGTTGACACATGGCATTCATTTCAAGCATTTTGGACATGTCTTCGGCCTATTTTTGAGTGACACTTGTCACCCCTCTGTCCAAGATATGTCATCATAGTGACGTCATGCCACCATGTCAGATCATCCTCTGGGAAGTGTTCTTGTTCAAGAACCAAGTTTAGTGCCATCTCCATGAGAGTTTTAATGTATCCTAGAATTGGTGGGTGGGTAAACTTTAGTGGTGGGGATAAATTTAGTAGGTGCACCCAGATCAGAGATCATGACCACGTTTCATTGCGGGGACGTAACATGCTCGAACGATAAAATTCTTGAGTGGTCTCGCAATTGAAACTGTGGTATAGTAAAAAGGCTACGTGGCAGAAGGTGGTGAATTGCGGTTTCAAAAGCAGTGTGAATCCAAAATGCCTTTGATGGCCCTACAATCATGTTCTTATATAGCATCTAATTCAAGAGAGGTGCATGGCATCCCCCTAGGATTTAAGCCTCATATATATCCTGATAAGAGAGCAGTGAATGGAAAAGGAGTGGTGGTTGAAACCTCAGCTCACTCCATAAATAGAAGGCATGGAGGGATCTGGCTGTGGAGATAGATTTGTCAACCCGAGGTACTCTTATGGATGGTTTTTCCTGCATGCCCATGCTGAGCTGAGTTTGCATCTGACAGAAGGATACACGCAAAGTATGATAGAAGAAGGCGTAGACGAAAGGATTTGAATGTAATGGCGAGGTCACACTCCTAGTAGTTGTGGACTGAGCTGAGTATAAATAGATTTGTTCAACATTTTGTTAAGGTCATCAACTGGTTGAGCAGAGCTCCCTATTTTGTAATATTTTGATGCCAGAGTTGTTCTTTGGTTATGTATCAAACTTGAGACTTTTTCATTAATAGAAGTCAACTTCTCTCATCTCTTTGTAAAAATTGTGCTAAAACACTCGGGCATGGAGGATCCAGTCGAGGGTTGTAGTTCTATTGTAATGTAGGTTTGATTGCAATATTGTTGTGACCAGTTTTAGTCAGCTTCCTTGTTATCTTATTCCCCCTTACATTGAAAGGCTCGGGCATGGAGGATCCAGTCGAGTTGTTGTAGTTCCATGGTAATGTAGGTTTGATTATCATGCTTCTATGACATATTTCAGTGTCTGGAGCTTGAATTCAAGAGTGCTCTTGAGCCTGAGTTTTTCTTCACCAAGCTGCTTGAAGGCCAGATGCCCATAGAAGTCTTGTTCACTTCTCTCACTAAGTCTTCCCTCTACTCACATTTAAAATCAAATCATTGAATGAATTTAATGAGGCCCTCACTTCCCTGTGCATTTCTTGTCCAACTTCCATGTTAAAATCATTCTTGTACTGATTTTTGTCCATTTGACCTCCACTCATAAACCAACATCCACCAAACATTTTGATGGGTATTGGGATTAACCTCTTGCAGTCAGAGGGTGACTCTTAGTGCTAACACAACCATTCGACACATGGCTTTTTTATGCAGTGAAACCTTTAAGAGTTGTCAAAATTTCAGATAAATATCCAATGGCTTCCTATTGTAGTTCATGTTTACTTGTGACTAATGATCCATCCTTCTTATTAATACCCCGGATAGAATTGGCTTGTTTTATAGAATTTGCATAAGCATGAAAAAACTTAGTATTCCTGCCTCCTGAAGGAAGCCAATTTATCCTTCTCTTTTGTCTCCAAATTTCCTCCTCCTGGTTTAAGAGGAACAATTTCCTTTTTTCTTTTTCTAGTATCAATAATTGGTCATCCTCCTTCTCAAATCCCCCGGGAAAATCAGTATATAGAGTGTGTAATTCAAGTTCTAACTGCACCAATTCCTCCTTTGCTAAGATTTTATTTATTTATTTCCAAACTAATCACAATTGACTTAAGTAGTTTGAGTTTTTTTACCAGTGAGTCCATAGGATTTAAAATCTCTATTCCCAACAACCCATTCCAATTCGATCTTACTAAGTTAACAAATTATGGTTCCTCCATCCATACAAAATTGAATTTAAAAGAATAACATAACTTTTCCTTTTCTAGTTCCAAATGAAGTATCACTGGAAAATGAGCAGAAATATTAATATTGCTCACCCAAGATCTGTATCTGAGACCTGATAGAGTTAAATCCTCATTTATTAGAAATCGATCCAATCTCTTAGTGATGAGCTCATGTCCACCTCTACCATTTCTCCATGTGGGAAGTAGTTTTACAGGCTCGACATCCACCAACCCTTCATCTTGTATCAAATGGGAAAAATATTGATGTAAAGGATCAGATCTAGCGTGGGGTCCCCAGACTTCTCTATTTGAAGTGGTAAATTTTAGGTTGCCTCCAAAAATAAGGTTGTGATATTTAAGCAACCCATCCCTTTTAATCTCCTCCCATAACTCCAATCTGTCACTATACGGACCATAACAATTTATCAACTTTAGCCTTTTATTTAAATATTTTACCAAACCATCCAAGAGTATCCATGTAGGGGTCATAAAACAAGAGAAGTCAACTCTTCTCAGATTCCAAGCAGATAGCATCCCACCTGATAATCCAAAGGAATCCACCCCATAGAAGTACCAATTAGGAAGTAGTTTAACAAAAATATCTCTTGATTTGGATTCACTGACCATTATTTCTTGGATAAGTAGAACATTCAGTTTAACAAGTGGTAAAAATATTTTGAGGGCTAAAAAATTTGGAGCGCCCCCACACCCCTAACATTTAAAGTTACTACAATCATTTTTTAACCCTCACCGGGGATTTCTGAGCTCTAAGCATCCGTGTACCATCTACACTTGTAAAACTTGTATTGACTTTAGTCTCCTTCTCTTTTCCTAGCTTCCTAGCACTTCTAGTTTTGAGAGGGGAAAAATATTTTTCCAGTCCTCCAAAAATAGCCCCTTTCACGATAGTAGCCTCTCCCACAGAACTGCAAGCAGAGTCTATTTTTAATTTTTCATCCATCGTGATCTTTTATATGGAATTTGGCAAAATATCTCCTCCAGATAAGATCGACACATGAGATCGATTTAGAACATCTTTAAAGATGGAATAAAATTTAATAAGGAGTCATCTATCTCATTAAGAACAATCATGTTTGTCTGTGTGTTAACACTTAGGGAAGCTAAAGTGTTCTTGGCAACCTCAAAGTTTTTTTAACCCAGTACATTTGGGGGAGGAATCTCATTCGTTAGTACAATAGGTCCATCCAGAAATTTTGGATCCCGATCCTCCAAGTCTGCACTATGATTAAAACCAGGGTTCAACAAAACGTTTGTAAGAAAGGTCATACTCCCATGTACCTCATTTATCCCAGACTCCCTAGTCGTGGAATTAATAGAAAAATTCAGCCTTTCCAATCCCCCAAAGGCTTCTAGAGGATGACCGCTCTGAAGATTTAAAATTTCCTCCTCGATCCCAGAGTTTAAAACATCCATCACCATGGGAGGGAAAACCTCAGCTGAGCATTTAGATGTCCCTCTGAGACTGACAATACCCCCTTCCCCCAAACAATCTCTCGTCGGATCCATAGGAATTAATGGCAAACCAATAGACCCCCCCTCCTGAAAAGGTATCGCCAATCTCCCCTCTCGATACCCTCCCTTCCAAGACCCTTCCCAAAACCACCGAGGAAGAGAGGATTCCATTACCTACAGTATTAACTACATGAGAAGTGGTACAATCAGGACCTAACTTCATATTAGTGACAATACATACTTGGGAGGACTCCAACCCAAATTCCCGCATCCAATTTAAGTCACTTATGGATAGAGAGGAAAAAAAGTTAGGGAACAGAGTTTTTAACGTACCAAATATTGTGTCTCTATCCAATGTCGATGGGTGCAAGGACTCTGTATTGTCTTCAAATTCTGTAGTCGGATAAGTTAGTTGCATCTCCACCTCCACATCATTTTCTGAGTCAGAACAATAGGGTGGCATTTTCTTCTGAACCCCAGGACATTGATGCCTCAGGTGCCCCGTATCCTTGCAGGACACACATCTAAATGGAACCCCAATGTAGTCCAACCTTTGCTGGTACACCAAGCCTCACCAAACAATGTCCATCTATGTAGGTAAACCTTGGTTCAAGTCGAATTCAACCAACAATCGCCCCACCCGTCTGTCTTGAACTATTAGTAACTTTGAATCAACATGCATAAATTTTCCAAGAGTGTCACCAATCGCCTTGAAGGCCTCAAGGTTCTAGATATCTAGTGGACACCCAGGCAACAGTACCCATAAATGATGAAAATGAAGATGTTCCTTCTCGAGATTAAAAAAATGGGTCCATCGCTTCAGCATAAGGATTTCATTGTTAACAATCCAGACTCTACTCAAAACCTCCTCAGCATCCTTCGAAGATTTGAAGAGGAAACAAAACCATCCTTTTACCAGTACAAAGACCTTAGGTGTGTAAACCAACACTAGGCCCTAAGATTCTTCAACCCAGTTGTGGATGTATCTGGACGACATCGACCAGTAACCAAAGTGGCCCACGAGCACACACAGACAATAATTGATGAATTCCCTCATCCCAATATCCCGACCGAGTGTCAGAGAAGGCTTTTTTTTTAACCCTCCAGGCCTTTAAACCATCATACTTTTTCACCTCCCCATAATTCTGTGCAAACCCGAACCAACAGATTCAATCCCCTCCGCGCAAGTGTCTAATCTCCTTGTTCCTCCACCCTTAAATGTTGAGAGTGTCTTTGACTCTCCCACCACAATCCTGTCCCTACAACATCCACCCTCCGAAACCCGTAGAGTGAAGAACTTCGTAGACAAATTTGGATTATTCTTGTTTCGTGTGACCCCTCCTCCCCCAGGATTTGGCACCACCTCTACAACCCTATTTGATCTAGACCCCCAGTAAATCTCTCCTCAACACAAAATTATGATTCTCCTGACACACCACCCCTATCTTTTGAATGCACCACTAACCCTCCCACAGCTGAAACCTCACTGTAGAAACCTCCCTCCAGCACTCGCAGTGTGGAGGATGTCAAAAGTTTTGTCTCAAGTGTTTGATCACGTGAATCCCAACCTCCCTCCACTTCCCGAGCATACAAATCATTGATGATCTTGATGGATCTTGTGTCCTTTGATGCTCGCTCCAGCTCGCCACCTATACCAAAAGTGGTATGAGAAACTAACTTTGGCTCAAGTGTAATTACTCTCACGTCAGAACTTTTTGAAAACTAATGGTATGCTCTCAATTCATCCTTGTACACCTCATCAAACTTGTGGAGACTCACCTGGCTCCACCAATAGTCATCGTCCAGGCCAGATCTAGAGTCCACTTCATCTACCACCATTGATATCAACTTCCTATCTAGTCAGTCACAATAAAAAAAGTACTACCCTAGACTGACCCCTTACCTGCCTATCCTCAATCATGGGCCTCTAGGCGCCTTACCTCCACCCCTCCCAAGACCACCAAGGTCCCATCGACCCGCCTATGCAGACCCCACCAAGGATGGCCTGGTTCGCTATCCCAACCTAACTAGGGTTTTTTCATAGTTTTAGTTAGAATATAATAGCTAACAGACAAGTAACAAATGAATTGCAGTGATTGTTACACAATTAAAATGAAAAGGAAAACAAGAGCTTAAGAGGAATGATTAAAAAAGGAGTTATAAATGACGTAAAAAGAGAATTTGTAAATGATAAGAAAGTAAAAAGAATAAGATCAATTGTATAGAAAATGATTAAAAAAATAAAATTATGACTAACATAATCGAAGAAATGATAGATGCTATAATAGAGGGGGTTCATTGTCCCGAAAACAAGGGGGTTTCATACACCAATTTGGTGTGTGGCTTGGTGGTGATCTTTAAAATAGATTATTATTGCTCACAAATTCAAATAGAGAGGGAGTAGGGTATGTATACTTACTTAGACTTTATCAATCAAATCACTGGGCAAAGAGAGTATCACACACCAATTTGATGTGTGACTTTACAATAACCTTAAAAAATAAATTATTATTATTATTTAATAAGCAAAATATAAAATATAAATGATAAATAAGAAAAATTATAAAGACTAAAATAATATATGTATTATAAATATTAAAATAATAATGGCCCTCTAAGAATGTCCGTATTCGAGGTTTTTTACCGTTCAAGGGGCCATCTGATCTAGAAGTGACAGTTTAAAATTTTTTTAATCTGACTCAACGTATTAACTATGTTTGGTAATAGATGAAATAAATAATATATAATATTTATGATGTGTGTCACTTTTTTTATGAATGGATCTTGAAGTGACCATAATAATTTGTTTGTGGCCCTTACATGGACCATCCAAAAGTACTTATCATATATACCATTGGTAAGTTGATATTCTCGAACAGCTTGTCAGAGGCTTCCTCTGTCAGAGATTGAAGCTTGACGATCGACTCGTCTCATGTGTTGCTTCCTTCTGTCATCTGGTCTTCTGATTTTTGCTACTCTCGGCAGAACCAATATTGTCGGGTTAACCGCTTTACTCTGTCCGCTTACTGTACCCCACCACTTGGACTCCACCAAGCTTTTGCAGCCTTGTGTGAACCCTATAGTTGGTTTTCAGCACCTCTCTGCACCTACCACTGCCCTATAGCAGCCTCCTTGCCTTGACAGGACTTACTACCAATGCTTGGCAGACACTTTACACCAACCATGAGTGAACTTTATCTCCAGATGAGTGAGCTTCAGCAGACAGTACCAAGGAATGCCGATTGCAAATACAGGAAAATAAACAAGAATCACAACGAGCGCATGTTACAGAGACAATAATCAATATTCAGAGATAAACACATATGCAGAAGACTTATTTATATTAAAATCAGAGCATAATAATGCCAGGGTATTACAACTTTGTGCAGGATGCACAGAGCAAGAGCAGTATGCTCATATTCACTCACTCTCACAAGCTTTACAGACTCACAGAATGGCACAAAGCTTCAAATAGGAGGGAAGCTTAGAAGACTCGGACTAACACTCAAACTCTCTATGAAAGTTCCTCCTCGAGAATGAGCTCTCATCCTTCTTTTGTATCAATCTAAGAAGGAAGAGTCATCATGAAGAAGAGACTCGAGAAGACACTTGGTCCCGTATGTCAACCACTAAATCTTACTTTATGGATTTGGCGGTAGAGATCATGCAAGATCCTTCGACCAAATCATGAACTTTATTTCATATCAACCGAAAGTAAATAGAACAGTAATTATGACAGGGTAGTCGTGCAAGATTCCCCTATCAGAGGACAGACAGAATATGAAATAAAGGAGAGAATCTTGGAAATGCAGGTCAAACCACGGCAAAAGTCGGAGAAGTGCTCTGAGTTTCCAAGATGCTCATTATTACAAGAGGACAATAATTACAAAGTGGATGTTGATTACGGTAACCCACTAAACCCGAATGGCACCACTGTCGGCCATTTAAACATGAATACATGTGATTACACTGTGGAATTGGTTACGTCAACCCACAGAAACCAACTGCCACTAGCTGTTTGGAAGTAAGACAATTGTCATTCCATTGGATGATCATGGAAGTGACGAAATCGATAAGGGTCCCAGTGCTGAGTATATACTTCTCTGTATAATTCAGGATCCTCATCACTATCTTCATCTTGTTGCAAAACATACTTAGTTCTGATAATCCCTGGGTGCCTTTCTCTGATAAAGATCATTTTGTATTCTTTTTCGGAATAGAGGTCATGAACAGTTTGGAGTCTCCTGTTTGGAAATAGGAACATCCTAGCTATTTTAGTTACATCAGGATGTACTCCACTAGGATTCAGCCCAAATTTCTTCCACCAATCTAATAGCCAGTCAGGTTCAGGAGATGTAATAAAAGGCACAGAGAATTTAATCATGCAATAATAATATATGTACCTATCCGTCCATAAACAAACATTATACCACATAGCTTTGTATTGGAAATAATTTATTTCAAATAATCTTGCATGCGGATCTTGATTTGGCCAAGATTGCAGACTTCTCATTCTGTTTATCTGAAAAAAATTCCAGGCTGGATTTTCTTGCCAGGTTTGGGTTTGTTGGCAAAACCATTCTCTGTTGGCAAACCTGATTCTACTAAGTTCTCCCATTTCCACCAGCTTTTGTCTAGCAACAATTCTCGATGCATGGTGCATTCGTCCAATTATGTGTTGAGGAAGTATTACATGGATGTTGGTATTCCTTGAGAATCCTGGCAATCCAAACTCTATTCCTTCTGAACATCTTAATTGCCAATTTGGAACCCAAATTTCTTTGTATGTTTCCCATTCTGTGTTGTCATCCAAATAATGTGTTGATGGAGCATTTCTGTAGTCATCCCAAGTGTTTATGATCACCATACTTTTGGAACAATAGGCAATTTGAGCATGAGATTTTGATATAAATGGTAATTCTATTCTTTTGGGAGGATGACCTTCAATATTGGGCAAAGTGAAAAAATATCCTGGTTCACCTGTATGGCTTTGATAAGAACCATGGGGTTCTACTACAGAGAGAAACGGTGTGCCGATGATACATTCCACTGGTAGATCTGTTATCAAATATTTCATTCCTAAGGCGTATTTGTCAAACAACAAGATGTCTGTAGGAATCTCAAAATTCATGTCAGTATTTACATTTCCCAGTCCTATGGCAGAGTAATTACTGGGAAGCCAATATTTTGCAGGAATCAAGTCTTTGTGCACCAAATTCATATCTGAACCAGTGTCTAGTAGTGCATTTAACTTAAATATTTCTCCATTGATTTCTAACTTGATTCTTCCCTGGTATTTTTGGAATTTGATGGGCATGATTTTCATGGCTGTCAACCCCTGCATGTGAGAAGTTGTTTTCCCTCGAACTACTGATTTTGGACTCTCGAAAGGAGCATATTCCAATGGAGGAGGGATTGAGTCCAATCTTTCTCTAATTTCTCTGATTTCCTATCTAGCCTAAGAATCAATTTTGAACCTGTATTCAGCTTCTTCTTCTATTTTTCTGATTTTTCCTTTTAATTTAGAAACTTCTTTTTTCAAGAGAAGTACCTCCTTAGCTAGATCAGTCACAGAGGTGTTTTGCAATTTTGCCTCTCTCTTGAACTTGATAAAAGTATTGGTATTTCTGTCATAAGAGGCATCAATGAACAAAGGTTCTCTTTTAAAAGATTCAGCGGTTTTGTTCCTTTGCTCAGTTTTAACAGTTTTCATAAAAGTATCAAGAAGTGAATTTTTCATTTCACCTTCAGGAAAGGCTTTGATTTGAGCCAGCATTTGTGCTTCTTGATCTCCTATGTTGTGGAACATACAGACTTTTAATTTTCTCTTGATTTATGGTTCTGGTTTAGATTCAGAACTATCTATATTACTTTGGCAAGAACAGAAATTTGGATTTCTGCAATTGCAATCTTGATTGATCAGTATTTCTTCTTCTGACCTATAATAAAACTCAGAAGTACTATCAAAGTCTGAACAACATCCTTCTTGAAGAAGATGAACTTCTTCTCTTTTGAATGGGTGATAAGGACACTGGTTAGTTTCGTGATCATTGGCTCCACACCTATTACAATGCACCCTTAGAGCCAATTGTTTATTTTCTTGAGCCTCTTTAGCCTTTTGTTCTGAGAGCTTTCCCTTTGATTTTCTAGAGGCTAAATTGTCTGGAAAGTTATGTGCCATGTGTCCAGGTTTCCCACATATCTAGCATTGGATTTGTTTTTGGCCTGATAGGAATGGGATTTCAATTTTATGTCCTCGGGCTCATAATAGTGGGTTCTAGGCCTGTATTTATATTTAGGTTTTCTCCCTTTCTCTTCCCTGACTTCCTTTTTATTTTTTCTTTTCTTTCTAACAGGATCTGTGATGTACATGCCATACTTTTCATAGATAGATTTCTGGTCTGGAAGATAGGACAGCTTAGATACAGAATTGTGGACTTTCATATTTACACATAGTCCAATTAAGGCCTTGGTGATTAAATAATAGATTTCTCCCCATGTGTACATCTCATAAGGAAGTTTGAAAACTTCTTTCATTTTCAAGTATTCTACAAATTTACTTGGTATAGCTGCCAAGTATACTTGTTTCCACAGAAGATTTTGACTATCCTGGACTTCAAATATTCTCTGAGTCCAATCTTTATGGAATTCTTCATACTCAGACATCTACCTACATTTCATATTCATGAGGATCAGCTCATGTTTATCAGCTAATTCAAACTCAGTTCCACACCAGTGCTCAGGGATTGCAGTGGTTAGAGCACCAATCATATTGATGTGGGGAGTTCCATCAGTATGATACACAATATCCCCTTGTTCATCTCTAAGAACCTCAACTTCCATTTTAGCAATCATAATAGGAGAAAAAATAACTTCCCACCATTTGCTGAGAGTGTCTGTAAAACATTGGATAATAGATTTGCATGCCTCTACTTCTGTCTTTCCTTTCATACACATAATCTTGTAAGAGACATACATTCTATCTATCATTTGTCTGATTTGGGCTACAGACAAACTGTCAATGTTCCATTCTTGGAACCAATCTTCAGCAAATGTCTGTGACTCAGACAATCTTCCTTTGCCTAACAGGTCTAGGGTTGATGGTCTGCTGGTATGATGTGGAAGGCTTTCATATGCAGGGTTCTGGATAGTAACTAGAGAGAGATGTTCTCTTGAAGAGGATTTTGGTTTATCTTTTTCTTCTGGAGGAAAATGGTGAGGGAACCTTTTTTGGATTACTGTCTGAGATGGCTTATATACAAGAGACAGTATTGAGATAGAAGGATTTGGAAGGATGAATGGATCAGGGATAGGCTTATCAGGATTGCTATCCTTTTGTCTAATTTCAGTCAATGTCTTTCCCATCTTAGAGAAAGCTTGTCCCAACCCTTCCATAAGTTCTTCATGATTTCTTAAGGACTCTTTGGATTTGGATGATATTTCACATAAAGCAGAGTCCATTTTATCTTTTACATCTGTGACCTTTTCTTGGATTTGGTTTACAGAATGGACAATGGTGTTTGTGGAAACTTGCAGATCTATGATTTGTCCTTTTCTGGCGTAATCATTGGTCACAAAAGTATGGGTAGCCATGCCTCTTAAGGCAATATTGGTCCAGTTAATCTATTCTGAAACAGACTGAACTCTTTTGTCAATTCCCGAAAGCTGAATAGCTTCCTCAAAAAGCAGTAAAGGCACTACTTTTACTTGTCGATTATTATCTTCAAGGACAATGCCCTTGAAAGGTAGAAAAGTAGAATTTGATTCTACAGTGTGTCCTTCAATGCTTTTCCACTTATGTCTGGGAGGATTTTTAGAACTTTCTCCCATCATCTGAACTACACCGTTTTGATTTAATTTCTTCCATTCAAAGAAAGAAATCCATAAATTATTGTCAGATATATATTTCTGCCAGTCTTGTGATAGTTTTAGTTTTTCTAGATCTGACACGGCTGAGTTAAAATCATTAGTCTCAGGATTTGTAAACAAATCCCAGTTCAACATTTTCTTGATCCATTACATGCCTACCATTGAAGCACTAGATCCCAAACTGCAAGATATATACAAAGGCATGAGACCCCTGATACTCCAAAATACGGGTTAGGGTATATAGAACAATGTGACCAAGTCATTCCAGACTGCAGATTCTCAAACCCTTTGCCCAGTGATATGCAAAGACCTTTTGTGGATGAGATCCAAAGGGTATTATAATAACTAGAGAATGTTTGTTTTCGACCTCTTCAAAATATATCGATCATATATAACATTCACAATATTCGTCTTTAAAATTTGTCTTTAAAATTCAAAGCTTTATTTTATGGATTTTGAACTTTTGGTTGGTGTCAGTGCATGACAAGTCCATTTAAAATGAAAAAAAATGACTAGTTTCGATATTTCTATTGACACGAAGCACATTCTCGGCCTTATTCTTATCTTAAGTTATATTACAAAATGCGCCTACTCCAAATCTGCTCACTACTTTATCCACTAGTTTGGTTATCCATGCCCGGTTTTCAAATACCGAACCCACGTTCATCCTTCTTGATGGCCCAATATCTTGTATGCCAGATTGTCTATATTCTGCACATTTACATTCGAATAAAGCAGTTCAATGGACAAACATTATAATATTTCTATATTAACTATATTTATATATACAAATTGTTTTTATTAATATTATAAAATACATTTTTTTAATTATTCACATTAATACTATTTGTTCAATCACTATTAAATATACCATATGTTATTTTTGTTTGAAATATAAATAAAACAAAATTTATTTAATAATTCTAATGTATTAAACAAAAAAATATTAAAATATAGTAAAACTTAATCCATATTTTACAGTTAATTAAAAAACAAACAAAATCTTGATAATTAAGTGTTGCAACGTGCAACTCCTTCATTTTTATTTGTCGGTGTTAGTTGAAAACTTTGATATCATTGATTTCAGATGACATGTGATGTAAGTATAACTTGTAGTATAATCAATTAATTTTCATTTTGCTCACCGCCATAAAAAAAAACAAAAATGATGTGCTACAACCTTTTTGGCTGGAATTCGTGGACTAAACTTGTATCTCCATGGAGAAGAAAAGTGACCAATTGTACTTCTCTCAGTGTCTTCAAAGATGATGCCCTACAACCTATTTGGATATAATTTCTTCTCTACAACCTATTTGATAGAATTTCTGGACTACACTTATTTATATGGGGAAGAAAAAGTCATCAATTGCACTTATGCTAGTAAGAACACAAAATATTGATGGTAGGACAATTACCCCATAAATATTGATGGTAGTACAATTATCCCCATACATGTATGTGATGGAAAACACACAAAGTATTTTTAATTAATTACAAAGGTGTATTATTGGTAGCAATGAAGAAAAATCAATATTGAGAAAAGGGAAACTAGTTTATTAGAAGTATTAAGGATTATAAGAGCTATTCAATCAAGTAAATCAATATTAAAAAAAGGGAAACTAGTTTATTAGAAGTATTAAGGATTATAAGAGCTATTCAATCAAGTATTATATGAGAAATACATGTTTTTTTATCCAGATGGTCTTGATAGATAAAATCAAGGTCACGACAATGTTGTCATAAAGTTGAGGATGACATTGCAAAAAAAACCAACATCAACACTCCTCGAAGTACAAAATCCTAGAGATGCCCAAGAAGCCATATACCTCCATGATTAACAAGTCAAGATATCAGAAATTGTAATTGTAAGTGAAATCTTAATGACAATCATGTTTAGACACAAGGAGATACCTAATAAAAAGCACTTCTCCATCCCATTTTCATGAAGCCCTATCCATGCAACATATAGATCTTGTTAGGCTGCAGGATTCAAGCCAATCACTGATTTGAAACGACATGTGAGTCAAGACGATTAAAAAAATTACAAAAAATTTAAAACCTTAAAAATCTTAAGTTTTCATTAAAAAAAAAAGTTTAAAATAATGTGGTTATAAATAATCCTCATTTGATTGTTAAGTTTTCATAAAAAAAAATTCTAAAATAATGTGGTTATAAATAATCCGCATTTGATCGATAAGCTTGACATTTGGGCGATAAAAAACTCACAAAATTCTTAAAAGCTTATATTTCCATAACAATAATCTAAAATGATGTTGTTTAAATAATCGTTATCGATAGTAATAGAATAATCCTTACAAATAGCGGTGAACTTTAAACCTAAGAAACAACATTATTATAAAATTGTCTGAATAAGCCTATACTCTTAACCGCATATTCCTTACCAAAACTTTTATGGTTCTATCCCCTATAGTTTCAACAGGTCATTCTTTGTGGTGATTAAGGTTTACTACCATCAACTGAAATTATACAATTGTGAATAAGATGAAATACTACTACGTTATACTTATTAGTCCCTGCCCTCCGGGCATGGGGATTATTAATAAACGGTTTTGTGCATTTCTATTATTCATGCACAGGAACTGATGGTCTTTTCATGTTTTAAGATAAAGTTTTGGGTAATTCGTGCATTTTTGAAGTGGTATTTTATTCATTTATCCAAGGTTTTATATTTGGCTTCATATCGAGGCTTCTCAATCATAGAGAAAGGAGAACATGAAACTAAATAAACTAGATATGCAGCAAGCAAGGCGAATTAATGCTAAGTTTTAACTTAGCATTAATTCTGAAACATTAAATGTTTAATGTCTTTTAATGTCTTTGG
Organism: Picea glauca; assembly: GCA_000966675.3. Lineage (NCBI taxonomy): Eukaryota > Viridiplantae > Streptophyta > Pinopsida > Pinales > Pinaceae > Picea > Picea glauca. Next base: position 54,597 of record JZKD02S1686236.1, read on the forward strand.
ACGCATAAAATCCATAACCAAACAAAGCGAATTAATGCTAAATTTCAACTTAGCATTAATTCTGAAACATTAAATGTTTAATGTCTTTTAATGTCTTTGGACGCATAAAGTCCATAACCCCTTTGCAATGTCGGGTGGTAGCTTTTAAACTTAGCATTAATTCTGAAACATTAAATGTTTAATGTCTTTGGACGCATAAAGTCCATAACCCCTTTTGCAATGTCGGGTGGTAGCGTTTCACAACGAAACTTGGCGACACTTGGCACTTGCAGAGTGCTGGGAAGCCGTGTCTTGGGGCATTTGAGCACTTGGTCACTTGCATGCCCCGCACTTTGCATGTCCCTTGCAAGTGCTATAATAACTATAATGTCTGCACAAATCTCTGCAAAATGGCCTTTGTTACCTTAGCTGTTATAATTGGACCTGCCGCTCGTAGTCCCGGTATCCTTCATTTCAGCCAGGCCACAGTCACTGTAGCTACTGCGTCAATTACTATAGCTACTGCGTCAATGGCTGAATCAATTGCTGCTCATAGTCCCGGTATCCTTCCTTTCAGCCATGCCACAACTATTTTAGCTACTGCGTCAATGGCTGAATCAATGGCTTAATCTACTGCATCAAATTCAGAAGGTTAGTAAATACCAATAGATCGCGAAAATTATTCCCTTCTCATATTTCTATTGCTTAGTCATGATCAGAAAGAGAAACTCAAATTAGAGAGAGGCATAAAATAGATCAACTTACTTGTGTTTCTGTCCAGTTTTTCTCCAAAAGAAATTATTGGAATAGCAGAAGCAAAGAATATATATATTGTGAGAGCAAGGATCCTGTTCAAGCACCATTATTCCAGAAATGTTTTAGATTATATAAGAAAATTCCTCTGCAGAAAGTGCATTGGAGACATGCTGACTAAATAACTATATGTCTTGTAAATGAATTTAAGATCGTAGTTATTTTTAGATAACAAATATAAACATTTAAAAAAAATTCCAACTACTGTAGAATTTATATTATTTAGCCATAATCAAAGGAAGAAGAATTTAGATTATTTAGCAATAGAAAATGCTAGACTGTTTAGCCTCAATAGATATATTTAAGTTATCATAATATTATTTTTTAAATTGTTTGTTAGTTAAATAAAATTAGAAATTTCAATTTTTTTTCTATAGTTTTAACTTTATTTATTTAAGTTATCATAATATTATTTTTTAAATTGTTTGTTAGTTAAATAAAATTAGAAATTTCAATTTTTTTTCTATAGTTTTAACTTTATTTTTATATTCTTCCTTGTATTGTTATTCACATCAATAAATTTTCAAAGTTTATAAAATTTCTAAGGAGACAGATATATGTAGCTTCTGGACAAGTCTATGGGCGTCAAAACCGCATGGCTCCTCTCAGAAACATGTTACCAAATATGGTACGTCTATATATGATCTCTACATGCTCTTTCATTTTTTGGAATCATCCACCCTCTATGAAATGATTACATTAACCAACAATGCAAATATTCATAAACAAGGAGGAATGCAGGTAACAAGAGGAGATTGTTGAACTGTACATGATGTTATCTCTCTCTATATAGTACAAAATTGTGGTAGATTTTAGTATGAGATTTACTAGGCCAAGTCTCATCACTATGTTCCAGATAACACTTTGATTTTTGCATCTTCATCGATACAGAAGCTTATCTCCTGTTCCTTTCATTCCTTCTTATTGTGCTTGTGGTTTCTCCATTTTTTGGTGTTTGGATTGGATTGAAATGAAATTTAAAGAGTATGCGAGTCCATAAATTTTAGACTCACATCGTTTACCGGTATACTATTTGTAACACCATTTTTTAGATGAATCTTTACATAAATCATTGCATACTATTATTCCTTGTTCAAAAATTTTCATCCAATTTCAAGGGAAAATACAAATAGAGCAAACACACGTCATGTAAATATATTTTCCCATCTTAACCGTATCATACGACATGTGGGAAGCACCGAAGAAATTGAAAAGAAACATCTTCCAAAATTATAAACAACAATCATTTTGATGGACTTTTGAAGAGAAGGTAGCAGCTACTACATTATGATATTGTTGGATGTAGTTTCTTCTCTCTCTGTTATTACACAAGCCATCCTAAGGTAAATAAAATATGGTAAACTTTATTTTGTTTTCACTGACTTTCATTGGTGGTCGTTTTTTTATGGATGTGTTTTATCTTGGGTTTTGCAGGTTGAACATAATTGGTTTGCATAATTATTCTTCTAAGATGCCTTGCCATCTCTGTAAAGTTGTAATATCTCTATTCTCCCTGTAAATATGTGTTGAGTGAGTCAGAAAATGTTAGACAGAAAATGTTAGACAGGTTTTTAATATGAGGAAAATCATCATTCTCGAAAGTTAGGTAGAAATTGTTCTATTAATAATAAAAAAACATTTTTAGTAAATTATATTTCGAGCAATTGTTATCAATAAATATTCATTGAAAATAATTAAATATAAAAGTCAAAATCATTAGTTTACCTTCATGTCGACAACATATATGTATACACTGACACTAAAAAAATAGATGCTTTATAATCAAAAGAATTATGTCATGTGCACAATAAATCTTTCACCCGTTTCAAGGAGAGTTTCTTTCGAATTTATTAGCATGGTTTAATAAATCTGAGAGTTTCTTTCAAATTTATTAGCATGGTTTAATGTCAATGTGAGTGATTATCCAAGTTAGTTAGCTTTACTTATGCTAGTATTAGTAACATACACTATCTGGGATTCTTTAGATTGATTGAGTTTTTTGGGATTCTTTATAACATGTCATCATATAATAGATTTTTTAGATACATGCTATCATATAACAAAGTTAATGAACTAGGTTCTAACATCTTGTTATGGGTATTCTTATCATATCAAGTCTTCTATTTATGTTTCGACACCATCAAGTCTTTTATTTATGTTTCTATTTATGTTTTTACACCATCTCATTGAACTCTACACTAACACATTGTTCTTGAAACTCCATGAACTCTCCAATAACACATTGTTCTTGAAACTTCATGAAGTTATTTAATCACAATGATATCTAATAAATCAACTTTGCAGTTCTAAGAATTGAATTAATAAGTCAAGTTTGCAGACTTGAAGGAAACCGGAAGTATATTATAGAAAAAACAAAAAAATTTAGTGCACATGCATTCTATGCATTCTCTTGTTTTGAATCTCAACCGGCGAAGGTAGGGACTTGTTGCCTTTGCAACTCCCCTTGTTCTATGCATTCTCTTGTTTTGAATCTCAACCGGCGAAGGTAGGGACTGCATTCTCTTGTTTTGAATCTCAACCAGCGAAGGTAGGGACTTGTTGCCTTTGCAACTCCCCTTGTTCTATCATGAGAAAAAATTATTCGAAAAACTATTGAGCCTTTGCAAATAAGTGAAGAAAGATAAAAAATAAAATATACGTATAGCAAAGGATCCATATGGACAACATAGATCCTTGGGTCTACAAAATATGAAATGAAAGGTCCAGTCGTATGCTCTGCACTATGCTTCTTTTTATAGTGTTATTTTTTTAATATTTTTTTATTGCTAGTCATCTTGTATAAGGTGACAGAAAATGGATGATATGTTGTATAAGTAGAAAATGCATTCAATCCAATTATTTAATACACAGATGATATGTTGTATAGGTAGAAAAGGCGTTCAATCCAATTCATTAATACAGAGACTGGAAGATAATTCATCCCACATAACTCACAAACTTTTCCACAATGTTGCAAAACTGTGTATGTATAAAAAAAAACACTCATAGAGTATTCTAATTTTACTTCTCACAAATGCGTAGTATTGGTAGAAATGGAGATCGATCAATATTAAAAAAAGAAAATTGATTTATTATAAATATTAAGGATTAGAGGTTGTTCATACTGGTAATGATCTGAGAAATATGTGCTATCCATCCCTATAAAATTTTAAATTTGGGCCATAATGTTGTTAGAAATTTGAGGATGTCATTGCAAACAAAAACCAACCTCGACACTCCTTCAAGTGTAGAATCCCAGAGATGTCCATGAAACCATGTTCCTACATGATAAAACAAGTCAAGATATCATAAACTGTAAGTGAAATATTACTGGAAATCATGTCTAGACAGAAGCACATACTCGATAAAAAGTGTTCTCCACCCCAATGCCATGAAGGAATACCCATGCAACATATAGATCCTTGGGGTTGTAGGTTTCAAACCATCATTGATTTTAAACAACATGTTAGTGGAAGCATACAAAAAAATTTGTGTCATTGTAAGGAAATTGCCCCACCATTGTATTCAAGAGATATTGAGCAGCATTAAAGAACCCTACATAGTAACCTAATTGATAGTAATCGAATCAGAAGTAAATAACTCGATGGAGTAAAAAATCCCACTGATAGTAAAAATGAAAAGACAACTTGCAAAGCCAAATCCCTATGTGATGGCCTAGTGAGTGTTGTAACTCTTTGAGCAGCCTTGTGTTATGAGTGTCATAAAGCTCTGAAACTTCATATTCAACCTATTGTTGAATCCTTGGAAGGGAAGTGAGTGTTGTAACTCTTTGAGCAGCCTTGTGTTATGAGTGTCATAAAGCTCTGAAACTTCATATTCAACCTATTGTTGAATCCTTGGAAGGGAAGTGAGACAACCAAAGGACCTTCAAAAGATGAAGGGGTATAGTTCCTTTGATGGGAAAATCTATGGGGAATGAGAGTCTGTGAGGTGGGACTACTGTTAGAATTGGTATCATTGGTCTTGTCTTGAATTTGTGTGTTCTTGGACCTTAGTTTGACTTAAGTAGCCTTTTCCCTGGTAGACTCATAGACCCACCTCGGGGGTGACCTGTTATTGAGAGTGAATGAACAATATAGTCTTCATCCAATCGATGATTTTAATTAAAAGATACTTGTTCTTTATGTGTTTATTATGATTACAGAGTTTTTTTTTATGTTCATTATGTTATGCTATAGTTGCATATAATTATACATGGATTATATGTTGCAAAAGTGCATAATTGTGTCCATATGCAGAGCATATTAATTAATAAATAGTATCAAACAGTTAATGATATGAATTGAAGAAAATTCCAAAACTCTAGTGTTTACAAAGGGTGTATTTTTAGTGAGGGTGCTTAGGTCCTAGGTACGTTAGAGGTTCCAACATTCGAACTCATAGTTATTGCCAAAAATAATTGGTCTTGTGTTTTCCCTAGATTACTGGTTGAAGCCATTAAAAACCAATCAAACAAAATGAGTGAAGGTTATTTCTTTATTTCTCTTAAAAGAAATTAAGTTTGTCCACTTTTTTTAACCCCCCTTTTTTTTCTCATTTAATTTGCATCCATACCCTAACTTTGTGCTTTTAATATAGAAAAATTTGATCACTATTTAACAATACACCTAATAAAATAGAAACTTCACCCAAATTTAAAACAAAAGCTCCAATTCACCTCCTTATGGTATCTGTTGGGTTTGTTCCTTTGAAACCATTTGAACTTGGCTTTGGGTCTTTTACCCAATTTCTACATATCTTGTTGGGTTTGTTCCTTTGAAACCATTTGAACTTGGCTTTGGGTCTTTTACCCAATTTCTACATATCTTGACTCCTCGTATCTATGTCTTCCATGATCTATCTAGATTAATGATCTATCTCTCTCCACTCTATGAAAAGTGTTATGAACATACTCAGATACAATGTTAAATTGATAAACAGAGACAAATATGAAGAAAAACACCAGATAACCTATGGGGTATGGCTTACCCTTCTCATTATTAAACATATTTTTTACAATAGAGATTTAACAATCCTAGAAGTTTGATACGGTCAAAACTAAATAGAAAAAGAACAAATCAACTAATCACCCAACTAACTAATCTATCCATACTCTATCGGTCAACACTAGAGATTATATACTTTTTCCACTCCATGAAAAGTGTTACGAACCTGCTCGGATACAATCTTAAATTGGTAAATAGAGAAAAATATGAATAAAAACACCAAATAACTTATGGGTATGACTCACCCTTCTCATTATTAAATAGATTTTTTACAATAGAAGTTTAACAATCCTATAGGTTTGATACGATCAAAACTAAATAGAAAAAGAACAAATCAACTAATCACCCAACTAACTAATCTATGCACATTCTATCGGTCAACGCTAAAGATTATATACTTTAAAAATTGTCATCCCCTCACGCGACACACAAGGCTATTCGAGGGTTTCGAACCAGTCACTTCACATAACAAAGTGCCTTAGAAATACACTCCAACATCAACTTTTTTACACCCCGGGGGCTGGTAGATAAATCATGTTAAAAATATATTTTTTTTTAATTAATCTAGTTGAAAGGAAAAAGCGAAGATACACTGGAAATTGAAGGGAAAAACCCTCACAATGAAGATAGTGTCTACCACATACAAGCTAACACAACCAAAACCCGCACCCTCGCTAACAATAAGAAATCTCGAATACAAAGATTCTCAGAGGGCCATCAGATCTAGAAGTGATAGTATCTAAAAGTTTTAATCTAACTCGACGTATTAAATATGTTTGGTTGTATATGAAATAAATGTTGGAAATAGTAATTACACTTCAGTGAGATTTACGTCTCCATCGATTTGTCAGTCAGTTTACAAATACAAATTCACAAGTTTACTCAAACTCAATTTTGATAGTCGGCAAGCAAGGGAGTTATTTAATGAAGTCGATTTTTATCTTTCTCGATTCCAATTAAGTAGATAGAACTTAGTCGAATTTATTGTCGTCTTTATTGTTAAGTCCATTAGCTTTTACATGAAGTTTTAGTCTCAGTGTATATATAATCGAGTATATATGAAGTTGATAGACAGAGGAAACAAAAAACATAGAGAAGATAGACACATAATAGAGAAGCAACAAAAACTGAAGATAGTCGAAGAATTTTGAGAGCACAAGCTTTGTCTGTGTGTGTTTTGTAAGTTGCAGAAATAACTCAAAAGTTGTTGGAGCTGAAGCTCGACACAGTATTGTATTTTTTATTAGCACACAATGCCAAGTTTTATTTTAATATCAAGTATTTTGCATGTTAACAATTTCATGTGTATTTCTGAGTTTATATGCTAATTATAACATTATGTTGTTTCTGTGTCAATAAATCATTTCATTAAGTGTTTTATCACAACGCACAGTAAATCGTGCAGTCTATGCACTATGTGGTAAGTCCTAAAAAGTTTAGTCACGAAATTTTGTGGCACACAATATTTGTAACTACGTTGCACAGACTAGTCTACGCGTTGTAGATACAAGATATGGTATCAAAAAAGGTTAGTCGCAAGAGGTTCCATCAGAACAAGTTCAAGAGCAACAACTCTATTGAAAGATGAATCTGGAATCTGCAACCTTCCACTTTTACAGGAAAAAATTATGAGTTATGGTCCTTGACCATAAAGGATTTATTTATGGCTCAAGGTGTATGCAAGATAGTTGAGAATGACTATGTGGAACCCCTAGATCAGGCACCATACAATGCCCTCACACAAGCTGAGAATGATGCTTTGAAAGATCAAAGAAAGAAGGATGGAAAGGCAATGTTTTACGTCATCAATCCATGCAAGAGAGCATACTCCCAAGAGTTGCATCAACAAATAGAAATCATGGGACAAATTACAAACTTCTTATCAAGGTATGGACAAAGTTAAGACCTCAAAAGTACAAATTCTTAGAAGAAATTTTGAAACTCTATCTTGATGAAAGATATTGATTCAGTAGATTCCTTTTATATCCATGTTATTAGCCTGATAAATCAGATTAAGTCTCATGGAGAAACCATAGAAGAAGAAAAAATGTTGAGAAGGTACTTAGGAGTATTCTTCCTAAATTTGATACCCTAGTTGTGACTATGGAAGAGAGCAAAGATTTGAGTCAGTTTATTCTAGATGAACTACAAGTTTCCCTCATTAATCACGAACACAGATTAAATAGGTTGAATATGTCATTAGAGAATGCATTTTCCACGCAGTCATCTATAAGTTGTGGAAGAGGGAGGGGGAGAGCAAACTCTAGAGGCAAAGGAAGAATTTTTGTTAAAGGTGGACACAACAATAGTTCTGGAAGCACGAGTGGAAGAGGTCAAAGCCCAAATACTAGTTATCCAAGTAGTCATAGAACTGATAAATCAAAGATTCAATGACATTACTGTAAGTATGGACATTATGCATATGAGTGCAGGAAGATATAGTATAATCAGAACAAGCAAGGTCAATATCAGTCACACAATGCAAATAGTCCCTCCAGTGTTATGTTTATGGAGTGCACTGAAGAAATTCCTATAGTATCACCAGATCGATGTGATGTTGCTCAATAAAGTCCTTGTGACATATGGTATCTAGATTCAGGCTGTAGTAACCACATGACAAGAAAAATAGAATTGTTTTCTAGTTTGGATAAGTCACTCCAAACTAAAGTTACACTTGGAACATATATCCAAGTCATTGTCTTAGGCAAAAGAAGTATAAGCATTTTAACTTTGCAAGGAGAACAGAAAGTTATGCCTAATGTATATTATGTTTCTTGTATAAAGCATAATTTGATGAGCATAGGATAGTTGTTACAGAAAGGATGTTGAATCTACATGAAAGATACTCACTGTGTGATTATGGACATATATCCAAGAAATCATCTTATTGCAAGAATCTTGATGACAAGTAACAAAATGTTTCCATTGACATTAAAGCCAACCAAGAAGAAAAATATAGTGCAAACTGTTTGTAAAGAAAAAAATGTGTAGTCTGACACTTCATTTACAGCAGAAAGTGTGAGTACTTCCAAGGAAGGAAAACGTAGTGCGCACAATCTTAAGGAGAAAGGAGAAAGTGGTGAATAGATGCAAGAAGCATTTCAATCTAAAGTACAAGATGATTCCTGGCTATGGCATTTCATATTTGGACATTTAAACTTTGTAGGCCTGAAGCTACTACACACAAAGGATATGGTAAAAGGATTGCCATTGATTGAAAAACCAGAAAGAATATGTGAAGGTTGTATGTTTGGAAAGTATCACATATAATCATTTCTAGTTTGCAAGTCATACAGAGAAAACGATCCACTGAAAGTAGTACAATCAGATATATGTGGATCAATGCAAACACCATATATAGGAGGCAATACATATTTTCTAACATTCATTGATGATTTCTCAAGAAAGACATAGATTTATTTCCTAAAGCATAAATCCGATGCATTGGGTTGTTTTCAACAACTCAAATCACTTGTGAAGAAGCAAAGTGGTTATTACATCAATGTTATAAGAACTGATAGAGGAGGAGAATATGTTTCAAGAGAATTTTAGAACTTTTGCAAAGTTCATGGCATCTACAAACAATTCACTACGTGGTATACACTATAGCAGAATGGTGTCACAGAGAGAAAGAACAGGACCATCATGGAAATGGTGCATAGTATGTTGGAAGCCAAACATTTGTCAAATGAGTATTGGGTTGAGGCAGTAACAACTGTAGTATACATATTGAATAGATGCCCGACAAAGAGTGTGAAGAACAAAATTCCTCAAGAAGCATGGACAAGAATGAGGCATAATGTGGCGCACTTAAAAGTTTTTGGTTGTGTCGCATACACACATGTTCTAGATGAGCTAAGAAAGAAGCTGGAAAACAAAGGACATAAATGTATATTTGTTGGATACTCTGAAGATACAAAAGGTTATAAGTTGTATGACCCTATTGCAAAAAAATTCATAATCATTCGCGATGTTCAATTCGTGGAGAATGAAGCATGGGATGGAAGCATAGAAAAGCCAATCAAAATTATTGATGCTATGGAGCATGATGACACAAATCAAGAAAAAGTTGCTCAAACACCAAGTACAAGTCAGTGCACAGTTCCTTCTACAATTGCGATGCAAATCTCAACACAATCTACTCCAGTGAGATCAATAGGTGCGCAGTCTACAACTAGAGTGCAACAAACTCCTGCAAGCAGTCCAAGTAGTTCTACATCTATAGATCCAACATTAGCAAGTCTGCTACCAAGAAAGACAAGAAGTTTGCACGACATCTATAACAATGACACACTAAACTCATTTTTAGTTTTTGTTTTAGTTTCAAAAATAGATGATCCATTAACTTTTGAATAAGTTGTCAAAGATGATGTATGGGCTCAAGCAATGGATGAATAAATCAGATGCATATAGAACAATCAAACATGGAAATTAGTAGATGTACCTGAAGACAAGGATGTGATAAGTGTCAAGTGGATTTATAAGACCAAGAAAGATGGAGAAGGAAATGTGCAGAAGCATAAGGCAAGGCTAGTTGCAAGAGGTTTTACTCAACAACCTGGAATTGATTTCAATGAAACATTTTCACCAGTTGCGCATGGACATAGTTAGAACTGTGTTAGCCATTGTGGAACAAAAAAATGGCCATTTTTATCAAATGGATGTAAAGTCAACATTTTTAAATGGACATTTAGAAGAAGAAGTGTATGCGGAACAACTACAAGGCTATGAGATTCTAGGAAAAGAAGAAAAAGTGTATAGATTGAAGAAAACAATGTATGGATTAAAGCAAGCTTCTAGAGTTTGGTGCAGTCGCATAGATTCCTACCTCATTCAAAATGGATTTCATAGAAGTGAATGTGAGCCAACATTGTACATCAAAGAACATCAACAAGGTAACATGATAATTATTTTCTTATATGTAGATGATTTGATTTTCACACGTGATTTTGGCATAGAAGAATTTAAGTCAGTCATGAAGGATGAATTTGAAATGACCGATTTGGGGCTTATGAGATATTTTCTGGGTATTGAAGTTCACCAGTCCAAAGATGATATATTTATCTCATAATCTAAGTATGTGTATGAAATATTGAAAAGATTCAATATGATAAATTCCAATGCAACCCCAACACTTGTCATAACAAGATTGAAGTTAAGCAAGGAGGATGAAGGGTCCAAGGTGGATCCCACATTATTTAATAGAATGGTAGGTAGTCTTATGTATCTAACAACAACAATACCTGATATTATGTATGGAATGAGCCTAATTTCAAGGTTCATGGAAACTCCAAAAGAATCACATTGGAAGGGAGGAAAAATAATTCTGACATATGTGAATGGAACAAAATAATTTGGCATTATGTATACTACTTCAGAAGGCTTCAGACTTAAATTAGATACACTGACAATGATTGTGGAGGCAACATAGATGACAAGAAAAGTACCTCTGGGTACACATTTCATTTTGGAATATGTATAGTATCATGGGAATCAAGGAAGAAGCCCATAGTGACTCTCTCTTCAGCAAAAGCTGAGTATGTCGTAGCTACAAGCGCAGCTTGTCAAGTAGTTTGTATGAGAAGAATGTTAAAATATTTGTTGCGGGAACAACATGAACCAACTACAATATTTTCTGACAATAATTCAACCATAATGTTATCAAAGAACCATGTGTTTCACAAGAAAACAAAGCAAATTGATACAATGTATCATTTTATCAAAGAATTGGTGAATAACAAAGATATCTATTTAAAATTTTGCAGGTCTAAAGAAAAAGTCGCAAATATTTTCACGAAATATTTGGCAAGGGATGCATTTAAGCATCTACGTAGTAGTCTCGGAGTCTGCACAATAATAAATGAATGACAATACATGCCAATTTAAATTTTTTATGTCAATTTTTGTAAATCCCACCTATTTATAATTAAGGGGGAGTGTTGGAAATAGTAATTACAATTCGTCGACTTGTCAGTCAGTCAGTCTGCAAATACAAATTCTCAAGTTTAATCAAACTCAGTTTTGTTAGTCAGCAAGCAAGGGAGTTATTTAATGAAATCGATCTTTATCTTTCTCAATTTCAATTAAGTAGATAGAAGTCACTCCAATTTATTGTCGTCTTTATCGTTAAGTTGGTTAGGTTCTACATGAAGTTTTAGTCTCAGTGTATATATGTCCGAGTTTGTAAGAAGTCGATAGATAGAAGAAACACAGAACAAAGAAAAGATAGATACATAATAGAGAAGCAACAACAATTGAAGGTAGTTGAAGAAGTCTCAGAGCACAAGTTTTGTGTGTGTGTGTGTGTGTGTTTTGTAAGTTGCAAAGTTGTTGGAGCCAACGGTTTACACAGTAGTGTATTTTGTATTAACAATTTAATATCAAGTATTTTGTGTTAACCATATAAAGTTGTTTGTCGCTATTACATGCACCCTCTAATAATACTAACTAATCATTAAAAAGTAACAAGAGACCTAGGGCATTTCTATTTCAAAAGTAAGACAAAGATTTGGCCTCTTTGACTCTACGTTATTATATTTACGCCGTACACTTATTGACAATGGGCACATTTAATATGTTTTTAGTACTTAATCAGTTTTGTATGGACAAGATTAAATATTGTTGGAATATTCTTAGTGGTCCCAATAAATCAATGGTTGTGATTTCAACCACTAACTTCTTCACTATTATAAAGACATCCGTTTAAATGTTTATTTTTTCACTTTTACTTAATCATATTTAAAATTTACTATGATGGCTAGCTGATTGCCACCTCTAGTGATTAATGTTTCATTTTCTAAAGAGTCCAAGTTTGCCAGCCACGATTTTTACTCCAACTATTATTTACTACGCGGGATTTTCCTACCTAAAACTCTTACCGCGTCAGTAATTTAATGCACAAGATTCTGCGGTTATTTAATGCCTAGAACTCTGTGATTTCGCCGTTCACCAGCCACTAGTGACTTGTGGCTGTGCTAGTATAATAACTAGAGAATGTTTCGTTTCAACCTCTTCAAATATATCCATCATATATAACATTCACAAAATTCGTATTTAATAAAACAATTAATCCATAAATTAAAGCATCACGCCAGAGCTATCAGCGGGATCACTTGCAATAAAATAACTGAAAATCGGGATGAGTCACTCAGAAGAATCAACAAACGTTTAACAAAGCTAAATTGAGATTATACGTATAAAAGTTTCTGGACAGATATTATAATTTAAATTCGTTTCTTCCGAGGAAATCCAGGAAAAAGAATTTCGGATGAATTATACCATGATTAAGATTTTTCTGAAAGGTGTTGACACTTTATCCGTGATGTCAGATACCAAATTTGTAACGATGCCACAAACTGTGTTGCACAATTTGCAAAAAAAAAATTCAAACAACGAAATTTTTAATGCTAAAAATGTTGTATGTATTCTACAGCTACGAGATTGAAGCACCGGCTATACATTAATAAAGAAAGCTTGCACACATTACATGCCACCGTCAGTTTCCAGTCTCCAAGCAGCAGAAACAAATTCCCCATCAAATAACATGGTCTGACTGTCAAAATCTCTGTTCAGATGATGCTCAAGCAGGATCTCATCCCAGGCATTAGGGTAGAATTCAACCTGTTGATACTTTTCGAAGTCGTCCTCGAAGTTCCAGTTTTCACCAAGGGATTTAAGATTCGGATTCTCCGGCAAACCCTCGGATGTTTCCTTCGAAGACTGACAGAATTCTTCCGTTAAGTCCCGAACGGGGCTCGGGGGAATGCCGAGATCGTCGTCTGAAGCCTCCAGGAGATAACTCAGATCAACCCGTGAGTCCRAATGTCGGGTTTGGCCTTCATGGTCGCTAGAAATGTCCGGTGCCGCAGAATTATCCCCAGAGTTGGAGAAACGATAAGAAGTGGAACATGTCRSGGCAATCTCTTCCTCCAGGCTTCTCATGACTCCCTTCACGAGCTCCTCACTGGGAGCGAATTCTTCTTCTAGGTCGTCGTCTGCTAAGGTTTGATCTAATTGCAGTAGATGAAGAAATCGGTCTGTTTCTTGGCCATGTAAGCGTTTCCTCTCCTGGAAGTCAATGGAATCCGGCAGAGCCTCGAGCTCACGGTCTCGTTTCCTGAGCAGCGCCTCAGTCATGATCKAAAGAGGGCGTGGAGATTCGAACACGGAACACAACAGTGTTGCAAGGATGAGAGGATGATGATAGTTCGTCTGCAGCGAAGAACTGGTCTTTCCTGGTGCGATAAGAGCGAATAGCAGGATTGGCTATACAGCGATTCGAGTTTTTATGGTAAAGGAAAGCAAGGCATATATATATATATATAGAGTTAGTTGTTCAAATTCTGTACGTATTCTTAACTCTCATCAGAATCACCAATTCGTAATAAAAAATATATACAAAAGGTAGAATTGACTCAAGATGGAGGTATATGGCATGGGAATGGCAGGTAAAGAATGGAATAGTATCGGAGTTTGGAGACGGCTGGCATCCACCCTCTCCAGTTAATTAAATATTGCTAAAATGTTAAAATCACCTGACACGGGGACACGTACACGGAAAGGAAAAGACTATTTTAGAGGTTTCTATTAAGACGGATCATATCAATGACAGCAACCATATGATATCGATGAAATCATTTTCATGTGTAAGATGTGGGAGCCTCGTGTACACCTTTGAAGAGAGAAAACACAGCCACCGTCTAAAATTTAAAGGCCTATTTTATGGATTTTGAACTTTTGCTTGGTGTGGGTTATTGGACAAGTCGTTTCTATCTGGAAAGATATTGACACAAGCATAATTGTCGCCCTTACTCTTATCTTCAATTTCTATTACAAAATGTGCCCATTCCAAATTTGCCAGCTACCCGTTTGGTTATCCATGCCACCCTTTATGACCCAATATCTTGTGTGCCCTATGCTCTTAACATTTACTTTCGAACAAAGCAGCATTCAAACGAACAAAGCAGCATTCAATAACATAAAAAAAGACAAAGTGTCGATAGGTCGCTGTACCGAAAAGTAAAATAACTCGGACAGAATTTCATCCTTTTTATGACCCCCATATCTTGCGTGTCAAAACGAAGCACTCACTAACACCAAAAACACACACTGTCATCATGTCGATGTATCAAAAAGTAAGACACGTCCTTAACTTTTCATAAAGTAGAAGGACATATCACAATAGCCTTCTATCACTTCTTTATTAAAAAATATATGGTTAATTTATTTCTTTTTAAATATATATAGTTAATTTATGAGTTCTTATAGCGATTTTGAGTTGAATTTATAATTTTCTAGAAATTGTAATGTGTAATGTTTAAGTTAGTAAGTTTATATATATATATATTAAAATTTTATTGTTTCATAGGTTTAAAGTGTTATTATCAGTTTCACTTCTTCTAATGCTTCAATTAATGTTTAGAGATTCATTGTTTATTTCAGTGAATACACATTGTTGTTAACTAGTATAAATTGTTGTTAACTATTTATGATTGTCATTCAGTTATTTTCCTTCGGTCATTTTCCTAGCTAAGACTTGAGTGTCTACAGTGGGAATTCAGCTACATCCAACTGCCACCACTCTACTTTGAACCCAATGCTTATTGTCATCTCATAAATGCCTACTACTTTGACAGTGATTGTCATTCGGTCATTTTCCTAAGCCTGGAGTGTGTACAGTGGTAATTGAGCTACATCCAACTCTGACCACTTTGCTTTGAGCCTAGTGCTTACTGCCATCTCATAAATGCCTACTTCTTTGAACAACTGCCACCACTCTGCTTTGAACCCAATGCTTACTGCCATCTTATAAATGCCTACTGCTTTGAACAATTTGTTGTGTATCATTCTATGGGTGTGCATCATAGATTGAAGCAATGGCTACACGGTTCGTACCCAAGATCATAGTTTCATGAGAAAACACGTAAGCATGAAGAAACATTAAGTCATATTATTCATTTAATGAATTACAATATTGAAAGTTCAATGAATTGCTCACACAGAAATAACCATTCATTTAATGAAAACTATATCCAAAGTTACACAGAAATAACCATTCATTTAATGAAACATTATATCCAAAGTTAGTGAATTTATTGAGACACTATGTGATCCTTTCCGTGCATCATTTATGACTTCTTGGACACATAAATGCTAAATTTTCAGTTTAATATGAATAAATTGTCCACACAAGCGTGAAGAGATTCACGTTGTATCTCCATACAAAATTATTGCCATATCCCCCATACAAAATTATTGCCAAGGGAGGTTATTTCTTGTTGATGAAGTCAGTATCTTGCCACCTTCTGTGAGAACACCCTTCAATAAATGCAAACAAGTGTTGGTAGTAGATATGCAAAGACAAAGACCCATTAATGCAGTTCGTCAACGTTTGTGAGAACAAGGATGGAAATAAAGTCTGTTTGAAAATAAATGTGAATTTATTGAGCCTGTGTCCAAAGCTTGAAAATAAATATGGATCTACAAGTTTGGGAACACTCGAAGGTGGTTGAATCTCTGCAGAAGCTGGCCAGAACAATGACAGTGGAAACAAGAAGTTCTCTTGACTTATTGCACGAATAGTCCAGTGTGTTGGTGCCCAATCATCAATATTTCCATCGTTTGCAGGTTTGATGAATCTGATTTCATCTCCCTTTTTTCTCGTCCCTTAAGTTTAAAATGTCTAAATTAAATTCAATGTAATATAACATTTTATGTATATTCACAATGTCTTTGTAGCATTATTTATGTGTTTTGCTCAAGGAACGTTTGTATGAATATATTCTAGTTTATTTTTGTCCCTTTGCTTAAGGAATGTTTCTATGAAGATATTATTTAAGGGAAGATTTTTAAAATTGCTTAAAATTAAATTGTTTAAAATTATTATATGAAGATCTTTACAATTCAATCTCTACTAATATCTTGAATATCTTGAAATGAATCATAGATACAAATACACTTAAACTCTAAATTAAGTATTTTAAGTAGTTAGGGTCATTACCTTGAGAAAAATTGGTAAAGGAAGACTCCATCCTGGTAGCTCTCCTTAGCACTAGTCTTCATCTTCTCATCCTTAGCTCTTGATAGTGTACCATTCAGTTTAGCTTTCAGTTGCATCTCTGAATATTTCACAAAACAATGCAGAAAATTATTCAAATGAAATGCATACTTGGATACTCCCCCATATTACAATCCTTATTACAATGTTGGCAATGATAATAATCAAATAGACCTTTCTTCTCTGACTGGATGTTTTCAAAAGAATAAATGAATATATATCATTGCATAATTAGGATCCTAAAATTATGCCTGAACTTTTTAAGCTCGTTCTGCGTAATTATCCTAAAAATATTTATCTTATGCTTCTCTAAAGGTTGTAACAATTTGGGTAGGTAAGCACCTAGAAACAATATATATTCTAGGCTTTGGGCTAATGTGATGTTTTGCTTCTATGAGGATGTCACAGTCAAGACAAGAAATAAATAAGAATGATTACCTGGGGTGTTGTAAGAAGAAGAGAAACTTCCTTGCTAAGCTGAGGGTGTAAAAGGACAAAGTATATCTTCCATTATTGTCCATCACTCATTTAATCTGGGAAAATCTCAAGCCTTAGAGACACCAAATTTGGGGTTAAGACTTCAACAACCAACACATGTTCCTACTAAACATCATACATATCAAAATCTGCACACAAAAACTTTATCATGAGCAATCAATTATAAAATGAAGCATACATAAATTTACGAGGAAAATAGAGAAAATATTGACATAACTATATGGAACATGTATTATACAGTGAAATCCCAACTTGGATGGAAAACAACTACAAGATGATAATTTGAAGTGCCAAAAACTTAAAATTGTAATAGGTTGAACGTTTATAAAGCGTCGTTGAGATTTCACAATTTGCAATCATGAAAAGTCTGGTGATTTTCACATTCATCATCCCTAAATTTGATGGCCCAAGAATTTGCAAATGCACAGAGTCCATTCAATGAAGGCAACAGACATATTTAACAAAGAAAATTCACAGTCCTATCTTACAAAAAAAGAGTGTATCCATAAAAAAATGTTATCGAATTTTTTGAAGCCTGGGTTTCACAATTTGCAATCATGAAAAGTCTAGTGATTTTCACATTCATCATCCCTAACTTTGATGTCCTGAGAATTTTCAAATGCACGGAGTCCATTCAATGAAGGAAACAAACATATTTAACAAAGAAAATTCACAGACCTATCTTACAAAAGGAGAGTGTATCCATCAAAAAATTCCATCGAATTTTTTGAAGCCTGGGTTTCTTGTCGCCTAGTAGACTCATTCATTAGCACGTGCACTGTTGAATTGATGTCTTAGTTAATTTCAAATCATGATTACTAATTGTTGCTGCAACCTAAACCAACAACAATGTATGTTGCTTTGATCAATATTAAAGTCACTACTGGGAAAAAACACAAATTTATCTTGCACAACAACAAAATAGGTCAGTCAAGAAAACCCTCCCAAAACAGTGTTCAAAGTGTTATTCCAATAAATTTGCAAGTGAATAACATAAAATATTGAGCAATTCTACTTCTGAAATGATCAGAAAGAACTATAAGTCTATAGTAGTCTAGTAGCAGATGACAAGAAAAGCTATTGCATTCTTAAGGTCAACATGTGGCAACAAATCTTGTCAACTGGAACAAAGACATTCCATCTTTTAAACTCAAATATCAATAGTTTCTTGTTCACAAATGCTATTCAGAGTTGAAAAAACTGCAAGCTAGTTTCACATATCTAGAAACTCTTAGACATCCTTGTTGCTTCTTTCCTAATTGATGAGGAACAACCCCCATCATTCATAACATTAGACTTGGCATTCCCATTCATATTATTAACACCAGTAGAAGTAGAGAGGTATTGATCCCCTTGTTGTTGCTGCCACATGGACGCCGACCCCTGCACAACACTGGATTTGGGGGATGATAGTTGTCCCTACTGTTGAAAAAAATTATCCTTACCGGGCTTCACGTCAGATCCAGGGGTCACCACAGGGAACACCCACTTCCCTCCGGAAAAAACCTTCCTTATTTCAATGGCCTCGGCAAACCCCCTCTTGTCCCCGCCGCCGCTCTTGACATCTTGTGCAAACTGATATCCACTCTGCAGCAGCGGCGCTGGCAGCATCGAGTGCCAGTAAGGGTATTTATCCGTTGTCGACGCGACCACGCTCTCTGACTTATCCTCCAGAAACAACTTCTTCTCTGTCGTCGGGTGCCGAGGACTCAGCAGACAGAGCTCTGAGCTCGTCGAGCTGGACCTTTCTTCGCTTTTATATTTGGTGGAATTTCTCCCTTTCCCTGTGTATTTTTAAATATAATGTAACCTCAAAAGGCTGACTATACACTGCCAGCTGTCCTGGCCAACTGTACTTTCTTTTCTTGATTTTCTTGAGCCTATTTAGCTCAGCTATTTTCCTTTTGCATTGTGATCTTCATTAACTCTTCTCATTGTACTTTCTCCTTACATTCTCAATATACTGAATACTATTTCTTCTCTATTCTTTCTCTCTACATTTCTTGCTTCACAATTTATCATGGTATCAGAGCTTCAACAGTAAGCCTCTTCACACAGGCTGGAGAGAAACACGATCCTCACAGTGCAGATCTTACAAGGATCACGAGAGCACGCAACAAAGACTTTTCACAAGGCTTGGAGAGTTGTCCGTAATACTCTCAAAAGATCCTCGTAGGAAGCTCACGCGAGGAAGCAGAGCGCTATACGCTCAAAAGATCGAGCAAGCAGAGACTGCAAAAGAAGAAACTCTAAAGAATTGTGAACAATTTCATATTCATCAAATATTCACGAAGAAGCGTTGTAGGAGGCAGGAACATTTGAAGAATTCAAATAAATTCATTCAAAGTTGTGAAAGATCGCTGCAGGAGGCAGAATCATTTAAAGAATTTCAGGAAATATCTTTCCTCCGTCAAAGATTGTAGAAGAGAACAGAAAATCCTTGCAAAGGCATTAAAGAACACATTAGAGGAGCCAAGAACGAGAAACCGCAGCCGTAAGATCCGTCCTGCGAAGAGATCGGAGGCGAAAATCCAGTTCAGAAGTGATGAGGAGAGCGCAGAAAAGGCGAAAAAATTTCAGCCGTTAGATTTTGCGCAGAGGATCGACAGCCGTTGGATCCATGAGAAAGTGCACGAGGATTAGTCCTCTGGAGTGCACAGGAGAAATTTCGACTTGCGAAGTCACGAAATCGTTAGGACCATCCATCAAGGAGGACACATGGCAAGATCTGGGCATTTCATTGACTCGCAGGGTGTAAAGATCAGAAGACTGCCGTGAGAATTCACGAATCACGAAATTTCGAGTCTTCTAGACTGTTGGATAGAGAAAGATCGTGAGTCGTCGATCTGACTCTATTGTAAAATCGGGAATCGGGAGTTGGACAAGCAAAGGAGACTGCACTCTAAACCCTGATACGCGAAATCGCGAAATCCCGAAAGGATTCTGAGCCATCCATCTCAAAGGATAGGTGGCAGTAGATCCAAGGGCCATCAAAATTTTGGCATTTCAGAGTTCGGGATATCAGAGGTCTTGTTGACGAAGGTCTGGATGCTCCACGATGAAAGTCCCAAAATCCCGAAAAGATCACAAGCGTCCATTCGTTGGAACACGTGGCAGAGATCGAGGAAATCGTCGATATTTCGGCTATCGGTATTTCAAGTTGATAGATGATTTGTGTCACTGGGGGTCGCAAGTCGCGAAATCGCGAAACACAGGAGGACTGTCCATCTTGAGGAGACGTGTGGAAGCAATCCATAATTTTGGGAGATTTTCCGAAAGGAGAAGGACTCTTTTCCATTTCAGCATTCCACGTATCGGTATTTCGGGGGTCAAGAGTATAGGAGATCGGGCGCTTGAGTCGCGAAACCATGAAACTAGACTGTGGTCTTATGAGTAGTGGTCACATGGACCAAGGCATAGCTCAAGGGGATAATTGTTGTTAAAGCCATTTCGGCAAATTGACATTTCAGAGATCGGAAGGACGAAGGGTCAATGACTCTTGACGTCGGGAAACAGGAAGTCCCGAATTGTGAAACATCGGTAGTGCTTTAACATTTAGGCGCGTGGTCACATTGAACCGAGACTAAGGGCCAATCCAAGGTTGTTAAGCTCTCTTCGGCGTTTCGGCGATCGGAAGTTGGAGAGACAAGAGTTCAGAGGACTCGTATAACGAAGTCCCGAAGTCAGAATCATGCAGCCAAAACTCACGAAGTCGAAACTCGCGAAATCTTGAATCGCAGAGTTTCGAAGTCCCTGCAAGAAATTAGCAGACCTGGTTTTACACGCGGGAAATAGGTAAATACAAAATTTTCTAACAATTTTTTTTCTGTTTTGTTAGATTTTTTAAAAGATGGCGACGTCTAGCAATTTAGGACCAACTCAAGGTCTAATTCTTCTTGGAAAGAACTATGAGTTCTAGTCTCTTTGAATGAGATAATTCTTGCAAGCGCAAGAGTGTTGGGATCCAGTGGATCTTGGATATGTGGAACCAGATCCAGCAGACCTTTCCGCCATGACAAACCAGTAGAGAATTGCTCAGGCAACTCAGAGGAACAGAGAAAATAAAGCTAAATTTTGGATTCAAAATTCAGTGGATGACTCGATTTTCTCAAAAATCACAGGCACTAGTACTTCAAAACAGGCCTGGGACATCCTTAAATCAGCCTACCAAGGAAATGACAGGGTCAAAACAGTCAAACTGCAGACCTTGAGGACACAATTCGAGACTTTAAGAATGACAGAGTCTGAAAATGTCGATCAGTTTATGACCAGAGTCATGGGAATCGTGAACCAGATCATATTGACTGGTGAAGCCATCGCTGATCAACACATAGTTGAGAAAGTCCTCATAAGTTTACCAAAGAAATTCAAAATGGTTGTCACAACAATCCTTGAATCCAAGGATCTGTTACATTTTTCAATAGATGAATTAATTGGTTCCCTAGTGACACATGAGACGAGACTGCATCTCACAGATGAGTCAATCGTCAATGCCTTCAAAACTCAATTCTCCTTCAGCAGAGGGAGAGGCAGAGGAAGAGGCAGAGATCACCAAGGACGAGGGATTACTGCAAGTGACCAACACTCGAATGGAGGTAACAAACAACAGAGTCAGCATCAAAATTTCCAAGGTCACAGACAACAACACTAGAATCAAAATTTTCAGCCTCAAAGAGGTAGAGGGAGAATATCAAATGACAAATCAAGCATACAATGCTATTACTGCAAAAAGTATGGGCACTATGAATCTGAATGCAGGAAGAAGCAAGCAGATCATCTCTCAAGCAGAGCACATGTGTCAAGTCATACGGGAGAAACCTCAAAAGGTATGTTTCTCTCATGTCACAAGTCTAAAGAACAACTTAAAGATCTCTGGTTGCTGGAAAGTGGATGCAACAATCACATGATAGGTAACAAAGATTTACTTTCATGCATTGATTCTTCAATCTCATTTGATATTACACTTGGAAATGATTCCTTAGTCAAAGT
This sequence comes from Picea glauca, assembly GCA_000966675.3. Classification (NCBI taxonomy): domain Eukaryota; kingdom Viridiplantae; phylum Streptophyta; class Pinopsida; order Pinales; family Pinaceae; genus Picea; species Picea glauca. The sequence goes on from JZKD02S1686236.1 coordinate 76,938, forward strand.
TCAAGGCAAAGGAACTGTACTTATTCTTACTAAACAAAATGAAAAGAAAGACATAAACAATGTCTATCATGTTCCAGATCTGAAACATAATATGCTGAGTGTAGGACAACTCATTGAACATGGCCATAAGGTACTCTTTGAGGGAGCATCTTGAAAAATATATGACAAAACCCCCAACAGAAAATTGATTTCTGAAATCCACATGACTCAGAATAGGATGTTTCCCCTTACACTCAGAACTGAAAATCTGATTCAACCATATGCACAAAGTGCATCCACCCTGAATGAAAAAATGGTTTGGCATACAAGATTTGGACATCTACCCTATAAGAGTCTAAGTTTTCTTCAGAAGCACTCCATGGTCAAAGGTCTTCCCATCTTCAAAGAATAAAATTCCCCATGTGAGTCTTGCATACTTGGAAAACATAAGAGAACTAGTTTTCCACAGTCATCCAATCAAGCCAAACAACATCTCGAACTAATTCACACTGACCTATGTGGACCAATGCAAACAGAGTCAATAGGTGGTAGTGTTTACTTTCTAACGTTTATTGGTGATTTTAACAGGAAAATCTGGATCTATTTTCTCAGACACAAGTCTGAAACTTTTGCAAAATTCAAGGAATTCAAAGCAGAAGCTGAAAAACAGAGTGGCAAATATATAAAAACACTCAGGTTCAATGGAGGAGGAGAATACAACTCCAATGAATTTGCAAATTTCTGCAAATCACAAGGCATTATCATGCAAACAACAACCAGGTATACTCCACAACAAAATGGAGTGGTTGAAAGGAAAAATTAGACAATAATGAATATGGAAAGAACACTTCTTAAAGAAAAAAGTTTGTCAAATATTTTTTGGGCTGAAGCAGTAGCATGCTCAGTTTATCTCTTGAATAGATCTCCAACCACAAGTCTAAAGATGAAAGTCCCTCAAGAAGCATGGAGTGGGACAAAGCTAAATGTTGCAGATCTAAGGACATTCGGATGCATAGCATACACTGATATACCTTCCGAATTAAGGAAGAAACTGGACGATAGAAGTGAGAAATGTATCTTTACTGGATATAGTGAAACATCTAAAGCTTACAGGCTTTACAATCCAATCTCCAAGAAACTAATTCTCAGTAGAGATGTAAAATTTCTGGAAAATCAATTCTGGAATGAATAAGAAAATCAGCAATTGGACAATCAAAATCCATTGTTGCCAAGTTCTGAAAACATAGAAAATTCAGGACAACAAATACCTCTACATGTTCTTCCAAGATTGCAGGTACAAGGACAATCTGAAAATTCTCAGGATAACTCAACTTCAAGTAGAGACTCCTCCTCTGAAATTCAAAATCAGAGAACTCGAAGTTTGAGAGAAATCCATCAGCAGTTGGATGATTTTGAACAACACAATCTTTTTGCATTAATGTCATGTCAACCTGCATCTTTTAAAGAAGCATCTAAGGAGCCACATTAGGTTCAAGCCATGAACCAAGAAATTGACTCCATTGAGAAGAAAAAGACATGGGATCTTGTTGATTTTCCAAGTCACAAGAAAAGTATTGGTGTCAAGTGAGTTTATAAAACTAAACTCAATGAAAAAGGGCAGATCGAAAAACACAAGGCAAGACTTGTTGCCAAAGGATTCTCACAACAACCTGGTACTGACTGTGGTGAAACTTTTGCTCCAGTAGCAAGGTTAGACACTGTAAGAACTCTATTGGCCATAGCAGCCCAACATAAATGGCAAGTATACCATATGGATGTCAAGTCATCCTTCCTGAATGGTTTCTTAGAAGAAGAATTTTATGTCGATCAGCCACCTAGATTTGAAGTCCAAGAGCAGCTAGCCAAAGTATATCGGTTGAAGAAAGCCTTGTATGGATTAAAGCAAGCTCCAAGAGCTTGGTACAACATAATTGAAACTTATCTGATCAAAAGTGGTTTCAACAGAAGTCAAAATGAGCCAACTCTCTACACCAAAACTGATCAGCACGGTAAGATTGTATGTTTATATGTTGATGACATGATATATACTGGAAATATTGAATTAACCAATTTTAAACATGCCATGCAATATGAGTTTGAGATGACAGATCTTGGGATAATGAAATATTTTTTGGGGACTGAGGTTGATCAATCAACCAAAGGAATTTTTGTCTATCAGAAAAAGTATGCAGTAGACATCATCAAAATATTTCGCATGAAAGAGTGCAATCCAACATAAACCCCTATACCTCTAGGCACAAAATTGAGCAAGAAAGATGAAGGCCCTAGAGTGGACCCAACCCTGTACAAAACTTTAGTAGGAAGTTTGTTGTATCTTACAGCAACTAGGCCTGATATTATGTATGCAGCTAGCCTTGTTTCCAGATTCATGGAATCTCCCAAAGATTCTCACTGGAAAATGGTGAAACAAATTCTGAGATATGTTGCAGGAACTCTCAATTTTGGCTTATGGTACACTAAATCTGATAGTAATCAACTATCTGGTTACACAGACAGTGATTTTGCAAGCAACCTAGATGACAGGAAAAGCACCTCATGACATGCTTTTCACCTGGGCTCGAACCTGATCTCATGGGCATCAAAGAAACAACCAATTGTATCAATATCTTCTTCAGAGGCAGAGTATGTCACTGCTACCTCAGCCTCCTGTCAAGCTGTTTGTCTGAGAAGAATATTGAAAGATATGTCACATACATAAAAGGATCCAACTCCTATATTCTGTGACAATACCTCAGCAATAGCTCTATCCAAAAATCATGTGTTTCACAAGAAAAGCAAACACATTGACACTTTCTTTCACTTCATCCACGATCTAGTCAATAATGGTGATATTGCACTTCAATTCTATGGTTCTCGAGATCAGCTCACAGATATCTTCATAAAGCCACTGGAAAAATCTGTTTTTGATTTTCAGAGACAACACTTGGGCATAATCAATGCTGATGTTTGTAACTGTTGAGTTTAAGAGGGAGTGTTAAATATAATGTAACCTCAACAGGCTGACTGTACACTGCCAACTGTCCTGGCCAACTATACTTTCTTTTCTTGATTTGCTTGAGCCTATTTAGCTCAGCTACTTTCCTTTTGCATCGTGATCTTCATTAACTCTTCTCATTGTACTTTCTCCTTACATTCTCAATATACTGAATATTATTTCTGCTCTATTCTTTCTCTCTGCATTTCTTGCTTCGCAATTTATCATGTATGATTTGTATGCTAATCATGAGAGATCTTACCTATTGTTGTAATCTCAGATTGGAGTGAAAAGGCCAGCGAGAAAATATAAATTAAGAGAATAGCTAATGATTATGTGAGGAGACTATGAAATGGGGTATTTCTTTAGGCTTAGCAAATGATTGAATGAAAAAGGCAGACATGACCCAAATTTTCTACTGAGAAAAGAAGAATTTAGAGAAGGAAAAAAAACATCAGAAGAGAAGGAAGATGTTTATAGCAGTAGAGTTGGGCATAACTGTGATTAATTGGGTAGAATAGGTTGTAAATGTTTTGACAAAGAACAAAGAAGAAGTGAAAAGAAAAAAGGAAAGGAGAGGTGGATGGAATAGGGTCCTTCGTGACCTGGAAGTCTTGAGAGTCCACCCATATCTATTGTTTTGAAAGCGGGTCCTTCGTGTAATCCATAAGGTCCTCTTCCATTAGGTCCGCGGGAGGGGTGGACTGCCAACGAGGCCACTGTGACCTGGGTGCTCTTGATAGAGACTAGAATACAACAAGATCCCTAGCGCATCCCAGTAATAAAATCTTTGATCCATGGGTTCTTCCACAGAGGTGATGATGGGTCTGCAAATCAAAAATCTAGAGTAGAAATCCATACGAATGGATCTTAGGATGAGTGGTAGATCTGCAAGGAAGAACTCAGCCCGAACAATGTACATGTTGTTGCAACCATCATTATAAGGTATCCTCCTCCTGAAATGTGATTTTTTATATAATTTGACCATCCATTACAGCTTTATTGACACCACTATAATTGACCTCAGGGGTGATGGAAACCTATATAACAAAAAAAATAAAAAAATTAGTCGAGAATAACTAGTATTTTCTTCATCAATATCATAACCCCCATTTTCGGGATAGTTCTCTTTATAAGTAAATTATTAGTGACAACTTTATTGTAGAGACGAAAAAAAATTAGTAGTACAGACAAAATGAAATAGACATTAACCTCCATAACCTTATGATGTAATTCCTTCACTAAACTTGGATCATATTCACGTGTGATTCCATCGCCATGGAATTAGCAGCTATAGCTATATCTGGACCTGACCTTGAAGGAATCAAAACACAACAACAACTACTAAAATTTACTTTGTTTATCTTCCTTGAAAACTTTGGTTATGAATTTCTTAGAATTTCATATTAAAGAGTTCCATGCTTCTATTCCCTTATTTTCCATCTATTTCTCCAATCCTTGCCCCATATACAAACCTGATAAGCGTTAAAGGATTGGTGGCCTCACCTAACATGCAGATTTTCACCAAGAGCCCACTCCCACCAAGAGACCGCAGTTGTGTGAGTATTCAATTCGATTATGGAAGCCAATTGCATCCACTTTGCTTTACATCTACAATTTTCCACCATAGTTATGGCGCAGAATTAGTGCCTAACTTTATTGTTTCCCAGAGTAACTGCAGCCAGGTGCACTGTGCAAGTTTCTTAATACTTCGTATCTGCTGGGTGCACTATACAAGTTTCTTAATACTTCTTATCCATGGCCAAAATAATGAAATGGATAACAATTGTAAACAACTTAGTTAATGCATAGGAGTGGACATGCATCTTCTGCATTTCTTCATGTGTCTGTATGCATGGAAAATGCAGAGGAGGAACAGAGAAGATATCGTGGCAATGGAATGGTTTTCATTTGTCAATAAAACCTTATCGAGATAATCACCATTGAATATTTTTTAAATGCCAATTAATGAGCATTGATATTATCGAACCTTCCCCCGTCACTTGTGCAAAGTCTTCCAAAAAAATTGTTAAAAAGATGTTATGTCCGCTTGAATGCAACATTGTAGAATACACTAAACGATATTTCAATAGGATAACTTTCAATTTATACACTACCCCTCAAAAATAAATTATTCAATTTATTACAGAAGTTGAAAAAAAACTTAAGGCTACCTTCAAAATAGCTTATTCAGTCCCATCATGCCAGCCAAAGAATTGTAGGAGGAGAATGATGTAAACTATAGTAGGATACTGATAAATTGTATCTAAGCAGAGCAATGAACTTTACCTTACACGTAATGTACCTCCTATATCTTCATTAAATTTTCATATCTGAATGCATTTAATCTTGCATTTTTGATAGTTTAGTTTCAAATTTTATAGTAGATGTACTTCAACATTACATTTTTTTCACATTAATAAAACATTTCATCCTCTTTTTGTTAAAAAATAAATAAAATTATAATATACAAAAAAATACAAAAGATACAATATATAAAAATAAAGATGACCTCGCCTTAATTTTGAACCATGAATAGTGAACGAAAAGACATTTTCCCTCTCATCATCCATTGAAAATATAAATATATTATAATTTGCAAATAATCTTATTATGAGAATAATAATATATAATACATATTCATTCAAACAAGATATGTGCTTTAATTTTATTTAAATGTTAATATTTATTAAAAAATAAAATTTAAGGTATCATAAGAAAAAAATGAAATAATACATATTCATTCAAACAAGATATGTGATATAATTTTATGTTCTGTGCTTAGACTAGTGCACCTTGATGAAGATGATTCAAACTAGGCACATATGGCACATAACTAATTTTTACTCTTTCTCAATTATTTTAAAATCAGTCAAAAATGGTAGGAGAAAAGTTTTTCCTCAATGTGCAACATGAATGAATATAGATTTTTTTTTTTAATTTCATATGAATGACACCTTTATCAAATCAAGTACATGCCTCATGCTATCAACACTGGGTATTGATGAATTATAACATAGGATAAAGCCCTCTTTTTAACCCGGTCTACTCCAAAAAATATTATTTGCATACCTTAACTATAGGTTTAAATTCCATATGGAATTTTACCTGCAATTTGTTCTTGCCATCTTTTCACCTCTTGTTTTTTTACCTAATTTTTCAACTTATCTTTTAAATATAGGTTGAAAATGTTCTCTAATACTCAGAACTCCATTTCATTTAACCAACCATGGCCCAAATCTCTTAGAACTAGTATTTTCATCTTTGGTAATATAAAAAAAAAATTATATCTATAGAGTCTTCCATAATGTGATTTCTCTATGCAACCATGACCCAAACCCCTCATACCCAATATTTGCAAATTTAGAAAGATATATTGAACTTATTTGAACATATAGGTAATGTTTCCTACTTACTTGCTTGACATCTTCTTTATTGGTTTTATGCACTCATTTTGACTATGTTTCAAATTCAAATATGTCATCACGTAAGAAGACAATCAAATTGGAGGAAGACCTTGATTTCCCAGGTGAACTATATGGTGATACAACATGTCTCCTAAAAAAAGGACAAGATCCACTCAAATGGGATGAGGTCTTCCAGATGTTTAAAATTCAAAAATTTCCCATCGATGTTGAAGATCAAGATCAACTCCGAATATTTAAGAATATTCAGAGGTCAGAAATACACAGGGTGGCAACTCATCCTACAATTCTCCCTTGCATAGATGCAATTGCATGGATTATCGAGCATGTGGACCTGCAAAATAGATACATACTCAATGCTAGAGGGGATCCCATAGCGTCATTCCAGGCAACTGATCTAGCAAAATATTATCATTTGGAAAAGGGAACCCAAAAGTTGGATGAGGAACTGCTCAGTAAGTTCCCATACAAAGCCAATGACCTGTTCAAAATATGGTGCAAGCCAAATGTAGTTTTCAAACACAGACGATCTGGAAACTATCCAAATACTGGACTAAAAGCGCCCTACCAATACATAATGGCAATGCTTTGCAAATTGTATGGAAAGAAAGATGCTTCCAAATTCACCTTCTCACTAATGCCTCTTATCTATTACTGCACAAATGAAGGGATGAAATTCAACTAGGTTGATATCTTATAAAAAAACCTAGCATAAACTATTGCATTTGTTAAGAACACTGAGCCCGGGACATTTCCAAAATTTCACATGTCATCATATCTATTGGATATCATGTGTGTGGCACATTGATACCCTAAGATGGGTTGGGCATGGCAACCAATATAACCATCCATACACAATTATTGCAAATTTCTCTGGGAACATAAGTACAGAGCAAAATACCACAAGATATGCAACCACTTCTTCCCACCTATGTATGCATTCATTTTCTATGCTCCAGCACCATGCATTACATATAAGGTGCTATCAATAATAAAAAATATCGGAGATTGGTATGTAATGCAACATGCTACTTACATCAGAATATATGGAGCTACCAAAGCTCCCCATCTGCTCCCCAGATTTGTCCCTGACAAATTGGTGCTACAAGAGATTTCCTACCAAATGATTATCCATGGAGTTGGGGAGACACTCTATCACAACAAGAAAGATATATTGCCCTCGCTCCAATTGTGGATTGGATCATACTATTTTTCTAGTATCAAGCAAGCTCAAGTTGAAGTGGATACATTGCTATCGTATGACTTTGGAGAAGAACGATTTAGGAGGCATGACCCCAAGAAAGTGGTTAGAGAGTACTGCATCCGAAACAACTACACTTGGGAGTACACTTAAACTTTTTGGGAAGAAGAAGAAAATAACTATGGAGCACGTACTTATGATGAGGTCATTGCTAGAAGGTAGGGGCAACCATCCTCCTTAAAACTACTCTTGCAAATTTTTCCTTAACCCTTTGGTGTATGGGTATGACTATATATGATCACCAACTTGAAAATATTTTATACATGTATAGATATTGTCTAGCTTACTCCATTTTGTATTGTATATACAATTTGAAGGTGAAATGACAACAACAAATTCATATTCAACATCGTTCAACATGTTTATGCATTTTCTAACTCTACTACAAGGGCATATGCATTCATAAAATATGTATTGATAAAGAGACCCTTATGTGGATGGACCAATAACATAAAGATTTGCAATCTGTCAAGCTCCAAACTCACAAGTTAACAACCATGTCTATAGTTTGGAACGAAGAAGATATACACTACGAGGTTGACACTCATAATGAACTCATTGTTGCCACACAGGGAAAACAATCATGCTTGTAACTACTCTTCCCTTCTTGTTTTTAACACTTAAGTATATGGGTGTATCTACATACTTATGAACTTGATGAACTTTATACATGTATATATAATGTTTATCTTGCTCTGTCTTGTAATTTATATATAACTTGAAGATGCACTGACAAATTAATATACACCTTGAAGATGCATTGACAATAGAAAATGCATTTTCAACACTGCTCTAGCCTGTCTGTGCATTATGTAACTCTAGCGCCATGTTCTTGCGTGGTTCAATAAGGAAATTATTTGATATTTCTTCATCCATTATTTAGAACATAATCCAATGTTTGGCTACATGTGATAGCTATCTTTCCATGCATCCGCTCTCACTTTCGCTCCCCACATTGTCTATTACACAACCACATTGTTGTCACTAACTATATTGCCTCCCTCCCTCCATTACAAATTTCTATAGAACTCTTTTGTAAATCCTAACCTTGTACAATATCTAATGCAAACAAATATTCAGTAAAGGAACATAAAAGATACAAAGGAAAATACAAACATTACACAGAGATTTTTCTCCTGGAAACCCAAACCGGGAAAACCAACATATTCTATATTATTCATCATGTTACAATGTTTACAATACAAAATACATATAGGATCCAGCGGCATCCAAAACCCTAACCCAAGGACCTAGATTAGTCGAAAACCCTAATTCCTTAACCGAAAATAGAAAACCATTGACAAAGAAGCCATGTGCCGAAAAACCACCTAAATATAATGCAGTCCTGAAAATGTGGTCAACATTTCTCCTATCATTTAGGGTTTGTAACATCCCGCTCTTGCGTGCACTGAGAAAACTTATTCTTTGAGGACACTTGCTTGCAAGTGATCCATATTATTATACTATTGTCTGTTTGATTATGATTATGAGATATTATGGATATGATGATATGTTATTTTGTTGTATTTACATAGACATGTGCTATTGACTGGGTTCTCCTGAGTGTGTAGAAATTTGGACATTGAGGATGCAGAGGCATCGATGAAACCCCTTGGACTCCGAATAGATTCAGGGAGTGGATTATTGGGTTTGAATGTTGTTGATGTGACATGTGTACATATGATTAGAGGTTATGATGATTGATTATTATTGCTGACATGATTCATTGATAGATGCAGGATGACGATAGCTTGTCGACCAAACTCACATGTGGAGTAGAGGGAGTCACGCATGAAAACCAAATAATTTGAGGGAGAGGTGTGGAAGCAGCCCTGCCATAACCTACTAGCACTTCCACTGTGGCTCGAATTGTAGGTTAACGATTACCTAGTTTGAGAGGACCCACGATGTCGTGAGGAAAGACTGTGAAATTCACTCACAATGATTCTAAGGGGCACACAATAAGGTGGGGGATTTATTCCTTAGAGGCCCTTAGTATCCCACAAGATCACCTGGCGGAGTATTGATTCCAGGGGTTTGATGTCTACCAAATTCAGTCAAGAGGCGAGTGGCACCCTTGGAGCACGTAGTGCGTCTTGAAGGGCATGTTGTGCAAGGAAAACATAAAGAGGCAAGTGGCACCCTTGGAGCACAGAGTGCGTCTTGAAGGGCACGTCATGCAAGGAAAATAGAAAGAGGTGAGTGGCACCCTTGGAGCACCTAGTGTGTCCTGAAGGGCACGTCGCTATTTTAACTAGTAAGAATAAACCTAGTCGACCTTAAAATGAATGATGTGATAAGTAAGATTTAAAAACAATTTTCCCTAATAAAAATGTCGCCCAACCTAGTGAAATTAAAACCTAGGTCTAAGTAGAACATGTGGTCAAAAAAAATAAAATAATAAATAAACATGTAACAAGAAGGGGGATAAGAAACTCAAATTTATTTATCAAAGTCAAAATTATAATGGAGGATTAAAATTAAAAAAAAAGGGAAATGGTTGTTTTTATCTACATTACTAATTCAATTTTTAGTTAGAAAGAAAAGAGGGTAAATGGTTGTTTTATCTACGCTTTCTAAATTAATTTTTAATTAAAGAGGAAAAAGGGGGAATGGTTGTTTTATCTACACTTGCCAAATTAATCTTTAATTAAAGAGGAATAAGGGGAAATGATTGTTTTATATAGACTTGCTAAATTGATTTTTAGTTTAAAAGGAAAAAGAGGGAAACTTAAAAGAAATAGGAAACTTAAATAAAAATGGGAAACTTAAAGAAAATGGGAAACATAAAGAAAAAGTTGAATGTCTAACTTACTAAGGAATCTTGCCTTGAGAACTTGCTATTTATGAACTCAACTAGGAATTAAGAGTAAGTCATTTAAGATTTGTAAGGGAATATTGGGACACCAAGGAGCATTTTTAGGAATGCTTTTAGGTGGGTGAGGGAAATAGGAATATTTAATTAATTAATAAAATTGATTTTCTGGTGCAACTAAGGGATGGGTGACATGTGTACGAGGGAAGTTTTTTGAAATTAATTAACTGAAAAAGGAATTTAATGAGATTTTGGGAAACTAATTACTTAAACACTCTATAAAAAGGATGGAGGAGGAGGAGTATGGACTCATGTTTTTGTGTAACATTACGCTGTTGAATTTTACCTTGACTGAACTTTCTCTTATGGGAGTTGGGATACCTAGCTCGGGTAACGAGTGGTAGCTCGACCTTGCGAGGTCAGATGAGTGCTAGTTGTTCTCTGGTATTGTGTGTGTGGCCCCTTTGCGTCTCGGGGGGCTCAGGGGGGAAGAAGAGTACCCCTAGCATTGGTTGGGAGGTATTGGTGAGGTCACATCGGTCGACAAGCGGTAGCAGGGTGGAGCGCGCACGGGACAACGACTCAGAGATTTCACATTTGGCTACGGTACACAGGTGTATATTTTTGAATGGTAGTTTGATATTATTCCTGTTCAAATATATTGTGTTAAGATTATGTTTTATTCAGTGTTTTATGATCAATAACTTAAAGTCATCCCAGCCTTATGCTTGTTGTATTTTGAATTGATTTCCCTTTGTGAACCCAAACTCTAATTGCAATGACTTATTTGCGTTTGTTTTTATTGATTATTATGAAGAAAAATTTGTGTTTTTATCTTTCGTCCCTTATCCCTTTAGTTATTAGTTCGTTCTTGAGAAGTCGGCTAGGAGATGAATCGACGGTCGTCACTCCAATGTGTAAATACCTATAGATTCAATTGCCCTGTTTTCCCGTGCATGGATAATAAGTGAAGGATAAATTTCACCCAGTTATCTATCCCTTACTTATCTCTGCGTTTTTCATTTATGATTGATCTCTAATCCTTGCGCCCTCCTTGTGAATGCATATCTCTGTGTCCTCCCCAAAATTTTCTTTGTGATTATCGTTTCATAGTCAATTTTTAGTCCACGATTGTATTGGCATACAACACCGCCTTTACTCCACGATTTACCCAATGTTTATATTGGTATAATCTCTGTGTCTTTTTAATGATAATTCCCAACATTTTAAATGGAAAATATTTTTGTTTTTGATGATGTCCAACATTTAGGAATGGTAATTCTTTGTGTTCTTTTTAATGATGATTCCAATGTTTGAAATTCTAAACCTCTACATTTTTTATTGTTAGATCACAACAGTCACACCCCCTTTCTCTTGGAATTTTACACAACATGTACCCCACGATTTTTTGAGCCATTTACCCAGATCTTAGACAATGATTTCGCCCATGTGTTTACATCCATTTACCCATATCTAATAGACAATGATTTTATATAGATTGTTCATTTATGATAGCGATTTTATTCATTGTATGGACAATATATATATATATATATATATATATATATATATATATATATATATATATATATATATATATATATATATATATATATATATATATACCAACGATTTCCCTAAATTTTAATTATGAGATGGCGATATCAAACATTTTATTTAGACACCGTTTATTTAGTTAGCATATATACAGACAACAATTGTGTACATTTGTGTTTTCACACCATTAGTAATTTATATGTTCGACAATGGACTAGATGGGTATATATATAAGTTAGACAACAATATTGTATTAATGTGAGTGTTTTTTTGGGATAACAATATTATGATCTGCATTTTTGAATATCATATTAACTCGGAATTTTCATGTATTTACCAGACTACGATACCATACCTTAAATAGACAGCAACAACGTATATCGTATTAACTCGGCAAAGACATTTTAAAGAAATCAAGTTTATATTTAAAAGATAGCGAATTCATATATTGATAATTATTTACATATATAGTGATTGCAATATATCCCTAAATTCATATAATGATAGCGATTTAATGATTGCAATATATTGAGAGCGATTTAATGATTGCAATATATCCCTGTATATATCCCTTGTGATATTTATAATTTCAATATCATTGATTGCGATTTACATACATATTGATAGCATTTTTATATTGTGACAACGTTCATATGTTGGACAATGTTTATTTGTTGTGACAACATTTATATGTTGGACAACGTTTATATATTGATATGTCATCTTGATATCAATATGTGACAACATTCATATATTGATATGTTGGACAACGTTTATATCAATACAAATATTGTTATACTGATATTGATATGTTGGACATTGTTTATATAGATGAAAGCAACTTTATATAATAAACAACAATTTTTTTATATATAATTGACAGTAGATTTGATACACAAATTCTATACAATGATTTTATACACATATTCTATAAAACAATTCTATACACAGATTTTATACAACGAATTTATACACAAAATATATACAACGATTTTATACAACGATTTTTTTTACACAATGTTTTTTTATATGTGAATATGATAGACATAGTTTTATATATGTGAATATGATAGACATCATTGTTAACATACAATATTTTTATATATGTGAATATGATAGACATAGTTCTTATAGACAGCGTAATGATAGACAGTGTTTTTTTTAATATGATAGGAAACGAATATGGCAGACAACTTTTTATAGTTTATCAATCAATAGACTTGTTAAAGGATAGCGAATTATATTTGTTTCAGTGTAAAAGATAGTGTATTTAGTTTTCAAAGACATGTTTCATATATGTTTTAGTTTAAAAGATAGAGGATTCATCCTTGGAAAATACTTATCGGATATCCGGAATTGGAAAACAGTTACAATGAACTATTTTTTTGATAATAATTATTTTTATGTGTACAGATTGATGTATGTTTGCATAAGATTTGTTGCACCAGGAAGTTATTATGACGTATGATTCTTATAGTAGTCATATTTCCCTTGTGTCTTGTCGACTTGTTTCTTGGGTGCTTGGGTTTTAGTCTTGTTGTATTTTTTACAGTCAATTTGGTCGCCTAGCACGTTGGATTTAGTTTGGGTTAAAGGTATAGAAATGTTATGTTGCGCCATGGTTACTGTCACTCCTATCTCCTTGTGATAGAATGATTCCTAATGAGGGGATCATTGCGTGCCCTAACGGATAGATGAAAATGATAACCTGGCCGGAGTCCTATGCTTCCCGATGTGGGCGTTTTGTTCGTTGTAATTGATGTTGGTACTTGGCTCTGTATCACCTTAATGCATTTGGTTTTGCACACAATGGAGGTGTCTAGTTACTGGTCATTGAAGCCACGGTGTCGGGTTGTTGATGTTGTCCTTTAGCTTGTAGGTGTGGTCTTGCTTGTGTCGGGAGGGTAGTTGTTTTATATGTCTATTGATTATCACATGTTTTGTCTAGTTGCATAATGTGCCAGTATGATGGGTCATTGATGTGTGTTGCTTGAATGTGTAAGTTATGTTCTTCATCAAGTTGTGTTGATTAATTTGTCGTTTATTGCCTTCCTGCCAAAAAAATAAAATAAAATTTTCTCTTCTTGCGTTGCTTGTAGTCGTAATGACGGGGATGCTTATATATGGTATCAGAGCGGGTTCAACCCTGCGACTATGGATCACCTTTCTTTCCACTGCAGTAAAACCTTGAGTAATAACCTAGTGCTAACTAAAACTTTAAGGCGTCCATGTTGTGATCTCGACGAGAGGACGCCACAGAGGTTCGCAACGGGTGTTGTGGAAGGAGGTGCGATGCCTCTAGAGGTGTCCACACCCTCAAAGTCTAACCCCTAAGGGGAAGAACAAGTCCTTGGGCTAGATTCAATTATTTTAAGGGATGATGATGGTTTGAAAAGGTCCTTCCAGGGATTTTGAAAAGCCTTGATTCACCGCCTGTACTGATATGAGGCCAGGAAACCTGTACCCCTAAGGGTCCA
>JZKD02S1686236.1:114842-128192 GCA_000966675.3 Picea glauca
CACAACATTTATCCTGGGAAACCCTCTAGGGGAAGAAAACCCAACAAAAACTTCCTTATCATAAATATCTTATACAATGTTCAAGAGATAACTCAAACCAATACAGAAAGTCCTCTCCAAGAGATGCGCCACTCTTCTTCTCCTCTCCCCAACAGGTAATTGCAGCTTCCCTCATAAGAGAATGAGTAAGTGATTTGTGTGTTTGAAGTGAGGCGCTAGCCTCTTATTTATATCAGACTGGCATGTGTGAAAGGTCACAACTGGCAGGGCCAACCTCTCACTTTGGGTGCGTAAAACCACCTTTAATTAATTCTAGGTCTTCCATTATCACTGTTGGGGCCGAATTCTTATTCTGCACTTTGTAATTGTCCGATGACCAATCCGCAAAAGGGGGTTTGGTCCTTATAAAATTACCAACATGATTAATCCTCAATGGGGATTAATCCAATAACAATAATAATAATAATGACATGATTAATCTGCAATGGGGATTTAATCCAATAAAAAAATAATAATAAGAATGCTCTTTGCAGTTACATTATTTCAACATCCTCTTGCCTCACACTCAATACGTAGTGTTCATAATAGAAAGAGAGCTCAAAAATATTTTCCCAGCATACTTAGCAGCATCCTGCCTCCTAGCATATGCTATTTATCAATTTTTTTTTGCCCAGGTATTTTTCCCTCCTTTCGGGATTTTTGTAGCTCTCTTAATCCATGATTTTTAGGGGCTGCCAGTGGCCAAATCTCTGATTTTCCACTTCTCATAATCAACCTAGAGGCAGTTCCAACATGTTCCCCACTCATGGAGTCATGGTTAGCTGATTTTAACATGGTTGTTCCATTTGTCCTCCTGCAATTAATATAAATATTATGTTGTGATACAAGTGTCATATTCAAATAGTTAGTTGAGTCCAAACAGATCTCTACCCAACAGTCACAATAATTAAATACAATTATTAAATTCTAAATTCAAAATGGCCACAAATGGCAAAAATTTTCCAGATTCGAATTTACCAAAAACGAAAATAAATTTCAATCCTATTTCAAAAATAAAAAATATTTTATTTTTGGGGATGTCACATCCTTTCCCCCTTCAGTAAAACATTGACCTAAGTGTTCGTTCCTTTCTTGGAACATGATTGGATGAGATTTCCACAAATCTTCCTCCAATTCCCAAGTGGCCTCCTCAGGAATTAAGTGCTTCCATTGCACCTTTACCTGAGTGATGACTCTGTTCCGAAGTGATATTTCTCTCCGGTCCAGAATGCATAGGGGTTCCACCTAGAACTTGCCTTTGAGTTCCACCTACACCAAGTTCCAATCAATCATATGAGTAGGGTCATGAATATACTTTTTCAACAAAGAAACATGAAATACATTATGAATTATTAGATTAGCTGGAAGTGAAAGTTGATATGCTACGGGTCCAATTCGAGCCAGTATCTCGAAGGGCCCACAAAACCTGGGTGCCAACTTGGCACATTTCCCCAACCTTAGTGAGCTCTTTCAGGCTTTGACCTTCAAATAAACATGGTCTCCCACTTGAAATTCCAAGTGTCTTTTTTTCTGATCTGCATAGCTCTTCTATCTATCCTGTGCTTCTTTCAAGTTATGTTGTACCTTTCTTACCATGTTCTCCATTTCTTGGAGCATCTCTGGCCCAACCATGATTCTGTCAGCCAGGTTATCCTAGCTAATTGGAGTTGTACACTTTTTGTCATACAGTATTTCGAAAGGTCTCAACTTAGCCGAAGTTTGGTACCCATTGTTATATGCAAATTCTACCAAGTGTAGGTAATCTTCCCACTTGTTCGGATTTGTTATTATATACATGCGGATCATATCCTCTATGATTTGATTTGTCCTTTTAGTCTTTCCATCCGTTTGTGGATGATAACTCGTACTGAAATTCAAATTAGTATTTAGTCCTGCAAACAATTCCTTCCAAAAAGTGGATGTGAATTTTACGTCTCTATTTGAAATCACCATTTTAGGAATACCATGCAGTCTAAAAATTTCTTTCATGAATACTTCAACAATGTTAATAGCTTTAAAAGTAGACTTTACAGGAATAAAGTGTGCAGACTCACTGAGTTTATCGATTATAACCATGATTGAATCATTATGTTTTTGAGTTTTAGGAAAACCTGTTATAAAGTCCAGCGATATGGTCTCCCATTTCCATTCTGGTACTGGTAATGGCTGTAATAGGCTGACTGGATGCTGGTGTTCAGCCTTAACCTGCTGACAATCTTGGCACCTATCCAAATACTCTGTTGTTTTTCCCTTCATATTAGGCCAGTAAAATAGTTTTCTAAGTGTTGTAATTTTCATCATCAATACCTGTCGTTTTTATTCTTTGTTCCAGATCACTTTCTGCCCTACTGATATTTATCTCAAATAACCCATGGATTCTATGGCTTAAAGCATCTACTACTTTATTTTCCTTACCCTTGATATGTCTGACCTCGAATTTGAATTCACTCAAGAAGGCTAGCCACCTTGCTTGTCTTACATTAAGGTCTGGTTGGTTAAACAAATATTTCACTACGCTATTATCTGTCAATAGTAAGAATTTTCTACCAATTATATAGTTTCGCCATATTTTTAAGGCATGTATTACTGCTGCCAATTCTAAGTCATGAGTGACATAATGTCGCTCGTGTTCCTTTAATTTCTGGGACTCGTAACAGATCGCTTGCCCTTCCTGAGTTAGAACACCACCTAGTCCCTCTTTAATTGCATCAACGCATACTGTGAAGTCTTTATCTGGGTCTACTACCTTCAAGATGGGCGCCGATGTCAATAATTCTTTTAGCTTGTTAAAACTGTCTTGACACTTTTGCGACCAGTTAAACTTGGTCCCTTTCTTTTGTAATGACGTGATAGTGTAGGCTATCTTGGAGAACCCTCCTATAAATCTGCGATAATATCCAGTCATTCCCATGAATGACCAGATATTTGCCACATCCTTAGGTACTGGCCATTCCATAATGGCCTTTATCTTTTCTGGGTCTATGACAATACCTTCCGAGGAAATGACATGTCCTAAATATTGTATTTCTTTTTTATAAAAGTCACATTTGTCGAACTTTGCGTATAAATTATGTTTCCTTAGTGTTTGCAGAACTATTCTTAGATGTTCATCATGTTCCTCCTCTGTTTTAGAATAGACCAGAATATCGTCGATAAATACTACTACGAACTTGTCTAAGTACTGGCTGAAAATGTTGTTCATCAAGCACATAAATGTGGTTGGTGCATTAGTGAGTCCGAAAGGTATGAATACGAACTCGTAGTGTCTGTATCTTGTTCAAAAAGATGTTTTGTTTATGTCCTGGTCCTTTATCCTAACTTGATGATAACCGGATCGTAAATCCAATTTTGAGAAGATCTTGGTCCCACCAACTTGATCGAACAGATCATTTATCCTGGGTAAGGGGTATTTGTTCTTAATGGTCACTTTGTTCGGTTGTCTATAATCGATATATAGTCTTAGAGTACCGTCTTTTTTTTTCACAAAGATGACTGACGCTCCCCATGGCGAGACACCTGGTCTGATATACTCTTTATCCAACAATTCCTGTAATTGTATTTTTAATTCTGTCAGTTCTGGTAGACTCATTAGGTAGGGTGCTTTTGAGATGGGGGATGATCCAGGTAGTAAGTCTATGGAGAAATCTATTTCTCTCCTGGGAGTTAATTCTGGTATCTCATCAACAAACATGTCTCTGAATTCATGTAGGACAACAAAGTATTCTAACTTGGGCTTATCTTCTTTTACTAATATATTCGTCACTTGGATGGCGTAGAATTGACATCCCTTTCTAATACATTTCTTGAATTTCATCGTTGAAACTTGTCTGACTAACACAGGTGTTGATATGCCTTGGGCTGTTCTAACAGTGCCAAAATTATCTTTGTAGCTAAGTATCTTTGTATAACAATCTAGTACTACTTTGTGTTGTTCCAACCAATCCATCCCAATAATCATATCATAAGACCCTAGTGGTAGGATGTTCATATTGGTCTTTATCTTTTGACCATCTAAGCTAAACTAAAGATCATAAATAAAGTCAACTACTTTTCTTTTAGCACCTATTGCTAGTTGTACAAGCCAAGATTTTTCGTGATTTTGTTTCTTAAGTTTATTCAAATCTACTACATCGGGAGTAATATAACTTAATGTAGCTCCAGGGTCAATTAAAACAAAAATTCTAGTGTCATGGATTTTACCTTCGATTTCTACCACCGAGGACTGGTGGTCAACTTTTTGACCATCTATGGCTGCATTTATCCGATGCAAACTTCTACCCATGTCACCCACTATCGAGGCTTCCTACAAATTGTGGACAACAGTGTTGTTTGCTGCAATTAATCATGGACAGTTCCTCCTTAGATGAGGCTCTCCACACTCCCAACACTTTAATGGTTCGTGGGGGTTGTCCCCAAACTTCTTCATTCCCAGGTTTATCGATTTACCACTACCTTGCGTATTCAGATGATTGGAGTGAAAATCCTTCCTTGGGAAACTTTTTGCTGCATTTCGATAAGGAGTTGGATGACATACCTTCTTCCATTGGTGCATTCCATCTTGCTTCTTATCCTTCCAGGTCTTGGGAAACTCTACCCGTTGTTTATACTGGTCATAGCACATTAGTGCCTTCCTGAATGACTCACTCAAGGATTTGGGGTTGTCAAACTCAATTCTGTCCCTGTATGATTGTGGTAAACAACTTAAGAATCGTTGAATTTTTACCTTATCCTCCCGGATGTATGGTACGAACCTTAGTAGTTCCAGAAATTTATTTATAAGGTCCTCCATCGTCATTTTTCCTAGTTGTAATTCATAAAATTCTTTCATCTTCCTTTCATAATAGCTTTCAGAAAGGTATTGTTTCTTAAAATACTTCTTGAAGTCAGACCAT
Organism: Picea glauca; assembly: GCA_000966675.3. Classification (NCBI taxonomy): domain Eukaryota; kingdom Viridiplantae; phylum Streptophyta; class Pinopsida; order Pinales; family Pinaceae; genus Picea; species Picea glauca. The sequence continues at coordinate 119,774 of JZKD02S1686236.1, forward strand.
TCCAACTGTTTCTCTTTTAGGCCCTTGGCCAATTTAAAGTCCTGCCACCAAATGTTGGCCTTCCCCTTCAGATTGTAGATGGACATTTTGACTTTCATGTTACTGGAATAGTTATAGATTTGAAAGTATTTTTTGATGTCCAACAACCATGCCTCGACTTCTTCTCCTGTCCTGGATTCCCCATCAAAAGTAGTTGGTTTAATATTTTTAAATTCTCCTTCAAGGTGGTCGGTTTGTTTTCTTTTTTTATCTGGTATGGTTTTGTCTCAGTTGAAGGTGTCCCTTCAGATGAACTGTCTCCTTTTTCTGTTTTCGCACCAGAATTCTTGGAGGCCCTTTTGCTGACCTCCTCCTCATGGTTATCATCTTTTGGGATTTTCTTGGTTATTATACTACACAGCAAGACTTCATTTATCTCTTGTTGTTCCTGCCGTGCCTTCTTCAATTTTTCATTGTCGGCCTTGAAAACATGTAGTTCAACAATAAGGTTCCTCATTGTTTCCAACACCTCCATGGGTGAGCTTCCATCACTGTTCTATCTTGGATCTCCAGGAGGTCCTTGTTGTGGATTCTCTTCCACCTTGATTTCTGCACCTTCTTGAGCTACCATTATTCCACACAAAACAGAAAAGCTTTATGTTTGTAATCCACAAGATTTATTAGTTTTTCATAAATCAGAATATATAGTAAGAAATTAATGTGGCCCTGTTCAGGCCCAGTGTTGTAAATTTTTCTTTGATACCATATGTAATGTACCTCAAAAATCACCATAAAAAAAGGGGTTTCCAAAATTCTTTTACTCCTAAATTTTGTCATTCTATACACATCTAGTATATTGTTAGCATATTGATAGAGCATATTGTTAGATACATAGCATCGAATAAAACATTCGAACAGAAAGTGGGAAAAAAATCGTTACAGATCTGATTTAATCAGATACAATACACCAGATGAAAACAAGGTCATACAGACAGAGAATGTAACTTATTCCAGTTCATATTCAATAGATCCATAACATCAAAAGACATAGCCATTCATAATAGAGAGGGGGAAACTAACATATCTTAATCCAATCTGAGGGAAGAAAAAGGGAGCAACCAAGTTCCTCCCAACTGTAGAACATGGCAGCCAAAATCACTTGCCCGATTCACCCCCTACCCTGACCATGAATCCATGAGGGTGAACTTGGAAAACTCCTCCTCAACAATGTCTTTCAATTCCAAAAGTTCTCCTCTTGCCTCACAATTACCCAACAGTGTTCATAACAACAAGAAAATTCTATTTTCAGTAGGCTCCTCTTTCCTCACACTCAATCCATAGTTTTCATAACAACAAGAGAGCTCAAAAATCTTTTCCTAGCATACTTGGCAGCGTCCTGCCTCCTCGCATATGCTATTTATCAAATTTTTTTTGCCCATTTCTTTTTCCCTCCTTTGGGGATTTTTGTAGCTCTCTTAATCCCTGATTTTCAGGGGCTTCCAGTGGCCAAATATTTCATTTTCCACTTCTCATAATCATCCTAGAGGAAGTTCCAACATGTTCCCCACTCATGGAGTCATGGTCAGCTGATTTTAACATGGTTGTTCCATTTGTCCTCCTGCAATTAATATAAATATTCTGTTGTGATACAAGTGTCATAGTCAAATAGTTAGTTGAGTCCAAACAAATCTCTACCCAATAGTCACAATAATTAAATACAATTATTAAATTCAAAATTCGGAATTGCCATAAATGGCAAAAATTTTCCAGATTCAAATTTTCCAAAAACGAAAAATAAATTTCCAGCCTATTTCAAAAATAAAAAATATTTTATTTTTGGGGATGTCACGGATTTGTTGCACCAGGAAATTATTATGATGTATGATTGTTATAGTAGTCATATTTCGTTTGCTTCTTGTCAACTTGTTGCTTGGGTGCTTGGGTTTTAGTCTTCTTGTATTTTTGACAGTCAATTCGGTTGCCTAGCACGTTGGATTTAGCTCGGGTTAAAGGTCTAGAAATGTTATGTTGCACCATGGTTACTGTCACGCCTATCGCCTTGTGACGACATGATTCCTGATGAGGGGATCATTGCACGCCATGAAGGATAGATGCAGATGATAACTTGGCTAGAGTCCTGTGCTTCTCGATGTGGGCGTTTTGTTTGTTGTAATTGATGTTGGTACTTGGCTCTGTATCGTCTTAATGCATTTGGTTTTGCGCATCGTGGAGGTGTCTAGTTATTGGTTGTCGAAGCTGTGGTGTCAGGTTTTTGATGTTGTCCTTTAGGTTGTAGGTGTGGTCTTTCTTGTGTCGGGCGGGTAGCTGTTTTATATTTCTATTGATTATCACATGTTTCGTCCAGTTGCATAATGTGCCATTATGCTGGGTCATTGATGTATGTTTCCTGAATGCGTAAGTTGTGTTGATTAATTTTTCGTTGATTGCCTTCCTGCCAAAAACAAAATAAAAATTTGCACTTCTTGCGTTGCTTGTAGTTGTAACGACATGGGTCCTTATAGGGTTTTTCCATTACTCTATGTTGATACATTAAATGCTAGCTATGGAGAAATGCATGATCTATTTCTATTACAATATGACAAACAAATCTGTCACATATTACACCACTCTATTAAAAAAACAAGGTTGGGGATAATATAGCTTATTCCAAATGGATGATATCTTAGGTTTATTTAATAGTAAKATGTTTKCTTCATAGTAATCATTGTTATAATTTTTTCAACTTCATTAKAGGACTTGCAATGCAAAYATGCTCCTCTCATCCAATCTGTACTGCCCATATCGACACCATGGCRTGCCCAATCAATTATTTAGCAAAAAATATGTTTGTACGCAYGTTTTATTCCTCTTAGTTTTKTCATKCTTKCTTAACCATTGTCCTMTTTCTTTGTCACCTATTCCCATCTCTTAAWCAAGACAAKAACATACTCCTCAATTGCTTATCTTACAACAAGATTTTTYAGAAATATAAAATGATCGAAGCATGTGCTGCTACAACACATACACTATTATCTCGTRAAATTGMTAATGYRAGCTATTAAAACCCTCAAKCCCRCATAAACCCTAATCATGTATTTCCTAGATGRAGAACTCATATCACAAAGCAATGTTGTTAAATAATTTTWRAACTAAGGACCATAGTGTGAAACAACMAAATTTCATTATTCTAACTAATTCTAGATATAATTGTGTTATAGCATCATAAGGTACTCACCAATGTCACAAAAMTTTGCATGGACAAACAAATWTGCATGGTCTTCAACWTAGGCAATCARTAAAAAATAGGGAAACAAATCAATAAGAAAAGGTGGACATAACTCATTCTTGGAAAAACTAGGAAAACTCGACAACCTTAAAAACATGGAAAACCAGAACAAATGCAAAGACATYAGACAATTTTGTGCCACTTGTCAGTGCTACTAGCCCGTATTRTTTACTTATGAGGYCTAGGCTATATTTCCTCACATTTACATTATATAAACCTAAGGTTTCTTGTTATGATTATAATTGCCACCTTTGGGTACATCACAAGTCGTGGTGGTATTTGGTTTGTTTTTTGTTAAAAAACAATAAAACAATGTTTAATTAATATATCATATATATTGATATAAATATATACACAACTTGTTTTACCTTCAGATTGAAGACATGGGGATAAGAGGCGGAGGTTTCGATCATAAAAGAATAAGTAACCTACTCTTTATCTGAAAAAATCAACAAAGCTAGTTCCACACATCTAAATTTCTTAAAAGTAAAATGCATAAGCATCAAACTGAATTTCCATAAATGGATATGTGTTATGTATCAGGGTAAAATCATGAAGATGGGTTACACTTTTTCTTGTTTTATGAGAAACAAAACTATATTTTCACAAGTTTTTCAACTTCCGACATAAACAAGTATTTTTTTTATTTAGAATTTCACTTTACAAGAAAAACAAAACTTGTGAAAAATTTTGTTAGCTTTCCAACGACTATTTTTCAATTTTTTTTAATCATGATTTGATACGTCAATTTGACAGTTGTTTAATAGTATGTTCCTTAAACATGAAATGAATGATAATGAGAATTTTTTTTCTACAACAATGTATCTATTATTAAACTTATGTTTTTAAGAAACGAAATACACTGCAACAATCTACAGAGACTCTATTTTATTATGACTATAATTTTGAATCTAACGGATGAATATTATAATTTATAGAATTTTTTAAAGTTGACCAAGCTGAAAACGTTGTAGATTTTAAACACATGTTTTTCTACACCTTGTATCTATCTTAATTTTTACTTAAAACTAAAATATAAATATACCCTTTTGAAGAGAACAGTTTAAGGATTATGAATATATTTTTTTCTAAATTTTTCACTGTATATTTTTAGAGATACTGATATTTCATTTCACTGAAACATAATGTCTGCTGAAATTTTTATGTAGTGATTTAAAAATAAATAAATAAAAAATTAGATAAAAATAAAGAAAATGAAAACAAATTATAGGAATTGAAAGTATATTCAATTTTGGAAATGCTGGTGTCATTTTTGAAACAAAATTCTTAGTATTTGTAGGAGTCTGCAACCTCCGAAGTTTAGGTAAGCTTGGGGTGATTCTCTGGTTTTTGTTTTCAGTCCTAATTTCATGTTTTCGACCAAAATAATTTTTCGGCCGAAACCTAGTTTTTAACGGAATCTGTTAAAAATAAACGTTTTGACCGAAAAGTCTTTCGGCCGAAATATTCTTACCACAGGAAAATAATTGATCCAAAAAAACATTGTACATGAATTTTGAGGGCACCGTTCATCACTATAGTGAAATCATTTGTTTCCTTACCATTTGTACAAATGAAAGCACAATGAAACAATGGTTTCATCCATGAGCATAATTATGGTTCATACAATAAAATTTATACATCGACATTAAATGGCTATTTGTAACACTAAACTTTATACATCAACATTAAATGTCTATTTGTAACATAAGACAAAGAGACCCTTGCAACTATGTCTATAGTCGCAATCCAAGGTTTCTTTGCAACTTGCGACAATTGGTATGCTTTAGAGGTAGCTAAGCCTTACCTCTGTAAATAAGTTACCATATCCTCTTATCACAATTAATGCTTGATATTTGGAAAGCAACCCATATATTTTTACCCTATTGACTTTTTAGAAGGGGCAACAAAAAATATAGATTATTTTTTCTATGATATCCATTTGCCACTTTTTTATTGTGTGTGTTGAAGATTGCTCTAGTAATCTCTCTTTATTTATTGTAGAACATGTTTATCACTTATTGTCTTTTGTTATTTTCTTTGATTCATTTAATTTGGTGTCGATGTTAAATATATTATAATCAATGCAAAGGAGAAAACTTGAATGGTGGTTAAACTTGACTCAATGTTCAATGTCCATATATTTCTTTTCCAACAACAAGTTTTATTTCAAAACCCTTTTTAAGAGCAAGCTATACAATCAAAAAAAAAAACAAGGTTGACATAACAAATTTAAGGTATGTTATTCTGAGGTTTTATTTTCCTTTTTATTCGAATTTCTCTAATATCATAAACAAAAGTTAAGTCTATTTTGAATACCAAAACTTAAGAAATGTAAAAAATAGTCGATGTTGAAAGCTATCAAGCTAAAGAGAAGTACATTGCACATAGTAACATTGATCATGTCCTGCAAACAAATGGTCTCTTTAGATTGGATGCCTTTTCATATATTCCCGAGTATTGTTTATTTGATGCATTCCATGTGCTATTTCACTTTCATTACTCCTTCATTGAATTGAGAAATGGATTAATAGATCATTTCTTGGCTTGTTTACAAAATGGTGACCTAGAGGCATTGGAATCATATCAGTATGAGCTAGCAACTGGTTTTATATACCAATTGCATGGAGTCCATGATGTACACACATATATTTTCATAATGAGACTATCTGCCCCTCCAAATCTAAATATAAACGAGAGAGGACTATGGGGAGACACATTCTATATACGATGTCTAGCAAAATCGTTGAACACACCAGTTGCATTTTTGTCACTAACAAGGAAAACACGGTATCTTTATTTCAAAAACGATGCAAATATAGACCCGTATTGCATCTTGTTCCACGATGCAAATCCTGTTAGTGGCCATTACGAACCATTTTTTTACAAAAAGCTATCCACGTGCAACTCTGAAGAAACCAATAATTACCTGTCACAAATGTGTAAGAACTTTGAATGCCACTGGAATTCTATCATGCATAGGATGCATACTCATGGATTGAGAAGATAAATAACCAACACATCTAGTAGTGGGGATAGTCTGTTTGTAGCAATTTGCTACTTGATAGCAACATACTTCAATGTAAAATTCTTGAGACATTATATTTTGGAATCATTCTAAAATGCAATTAAAAGTAGTCACCCCACTGCATTTCATTGCTTACATCACCACTTGTCATGCAATGTCATACATAGTTTAGAAATGACCAATGACTCACAAGAGTATCTTGTCAAAATGGCAATGCCATATCAGAAGGGGAAGATAGAGGTTGGGCCATTCTATTTACAATTGATATCAATTATTTTCAATGTAAATATACAAGTATGGACCTCTCATTGCAATAACATTGTAACCCACTACTCTACTCACTCGAGTTGTGATCAAGCAATATATTTATTATCATTTGAAACAGATACATTTCACATTCACTATGAACCATTAATAAGAAAAAATGGAAATAGTATATGCAATACACATTGTAACCAAGATACAATGGATGTAGACAACACACATGGGATTGACCATCGTCTAGTTATAGATGTGCCAGTTACAAAAACTATGACCAATAATGCATTGATTCTTGAACACACCTTGGAAAACACCATCATATATATCATGTACATAGGAAGGATAAAATGTCGCTGCCAAATATTGCTTCCACCTCCAATATGGATTGCCATAAAAAAATCACACATGCTACTAAAAAGCATGCACTTTCTTGTCGCAATGTTAAAAAAATGATCCGTGAAAACAACAAATGTGAGGACAAATTTTCCATCAGACATGGACTAAGAAAACATGTAGACGAACACCATAAAAATCCCATCGACCCAACAATGCCTCTTACCAAAAGAGAACGATTAACATATCCTACGTTGGAGCAAACACCTTCATGTACATATATTGAACATAAGAAAGAAATAAAGAATACATATACTATGCATGTCCATGTAACGAAGAATGCTTCACGAGAAACATATCTAAAGCAACTATAAGACACATCTAAGAACACATGTGCAATTTTCGAGAAATTTCATTTCTCACACAACATTAGATGCTTCACTGAAGACTTGCAAAAAGAACATCTGATCTTAACAACAACTAAAAAAATATTCTCTAGTAAGAAGATATTCATTCCTTGCAAGAGAGTTGTCCAAAATGGAAAATTGCCAAATTTTACAACACATGAACACATAAGACGTAACATGTTATTACCAATGGTAAAGACACTTTCAGAACTTGAAGAGAGGCTATGCTCAATCCTGCGATGGGGATAGCACTTAAGGTGATGCCCTCTACTGTCTTCGTCTGTTCTTTTTCCTTCAAAAGCTTTTCCATCTCGGCCTCCATCTCCCTCAACTGCGCACTCTGTTCCATGAGTAATCTCAGCATTTCATCATTTTCGCCTTCTCTTTCTGTTGTTTCTTTAGTCTGTGGATCTTCTGTTGGGGGGAGCTTTAGCTGCTTTCTTAACGCGGCTATGTCTGCGTTCTTCTTTTTAATCATTTCCTCGGCAGCCTTGACATTCGTCGGGTCGTAACCGATCTTGAGGACCAGCTCCTCGAGAGTCTTTATCTTACTGTCTTTCGCGAAGGAAGACATCTTCTCAAGCTTCAGTTGGGTCTGGGCGTTGCTTAATGTCGTCTGATACTTTACTGCAGAAGTTGCAACGCGGGCTAAAGTGTGGGCAATCATCTCCCCAGACTGCTTATGCATATCCATTTGATCCGCCGGATGCACATCCTTGGCTTGGAATTCAAACGTGGTCCTCCTGTAATCAGATATAACTTTGGGGTCCGGTATTAGTGCATGGAGGTATGCCATATGCATATTGCCCTTTTCTGTATCGAATGCCGAGAGTAACCTGTGCTGGGCTGTGGTGGATTATTTCTGAAATTGTGCGTAAGCGCTGCTGGTGAGCGACTGGTTCCTCTTCTTGATCAAGTCATATTTTTCGAAGATGCCCAGCTGGGGCCCAGTCTTGCTTGGAGGAGTATCCAAGGGAGAATCCCTTGACTTTACTGTTACCTCTTTATGATGACTAGAGCCAAAGGAAGAAGTGAATTGCTTGGCCCCAGTAGTGGTCACTGTGGTAGTCACCGTAGTAGCTTCTACTGTCGTGCCGATCGTTGAAATGATCTTCGGCTTTTTGG
>JZKD02S1686247.1:23448-44979 GCA_000966675.3 Picea glauca
GCGTGATGTCCGTTGTAGTGCTGGTATTAGTGAGTGCTGGTGGTTCATCTTTCCTAATAGCATAATCTATGTCCATCCACCCCAAATGAAGGAGAACTCTCTCCTTCCAGACCTTGTAGTTATCTCCCTTAAGTTCAGGGATATCACAACGAATTTCAGAGAAATTTGCAGGTTGTACAACTGCATAAAATTAAAGATTACATGCTTACGTTAAAATTGAGGCCAGCAAAAATAAAATAAAATTGCATGCTTTACCAATGTAAATTCATGCTTAAATTTGAATCTAATGACATAAAAATTGCCTGTTGGCTAAATTTCCAATTCAAGCATATTCAATTATTCTATCATAGATTTGAACTTTATGATAAAACTATTAGTTCATAATTCATGTGGTTAAGTTATGAATAATTTAATATTTTATCCTAATTAATTATATAAAAATAAAAATAAAAAAATCACTAGACATTATTTCTTTTAAGCATAAAATTAAGTTGATATGAGAATAATTATAAATTGCATAAATAAAACTACAATATTCATGCATAACATTCAACTATGTATACTCATTCAAAATAGCATGTTTTTAATTATAGGTTAAGAAAGAAATTATTTTAATGACCATAAAATATCACTCGGATTGCAATTCTAACTACTGTGTGACTTAGAAGCAAAGTGTACAGATGTTATTCTCCTTAGGGAAAAACGTATAGTAAAATAACCTAAAGACGCACAACAATGCAATGAAACCTCTCTATATAGAGCACAACAATTTCATTTAAAAACGTACAACCAAATTATAAAAGAAAGACGCACAGAAATGTATGGTTTTGTCATCTTAATATGGATAGACGTACAACAATATGCATTAAAATGTGTAGAGAAAATGCAAGGAAAATCCAATAGGAACGCACCGAGACAGAATAAACCTGTCTTTCTCCAAAACACCAAGGCAGAGATAAAATCTGCTCTGATACCAAATGTAAGCTTTAAATCGATTCTAAAATATGTGGAATAAAACTCTTCAAAAGAATCAAAATTTAGATGCCAAAATGGATCATACCTCCGGCCATTGATGCTGCTTGAGTTTGATTAATTGTTGTAGAAGTTTTCGCAGTTCCACACTAGTTTTGCTTTCTGTATGGCACTTCCGAGCTCTGCTCACTCTGATTGATGGTGTAAGACTGAAGGAAATTGAATGAATGAATTAAGCAGGCTTGGGGACCAAAACGAAGTCTTTATAGCCAAGCTTCCATAAAGCTTATGTTGGCTAACTGTTAACTATTCCACATATCTAGGTAGAGAATTGTATGGAGTAATGGACCATTCCAGAAGCTCCCAAACGAGAAAACGGTTCCAGTTGGTTTCCAAACGAGTTGTGGCAGTGGAATAACAGTTCAGGTTGGTTTCTGAATGAACTGTCGGCGGTTCGAATAGGGTTTCGGTTGGTCGAATTAGCTGACGACGGACGATTCCGGTTGGTTGGTTTCCGAATGAGCTCTGGCGGTTCAATACGGTTACGGGATCTTACAGTTGTTGCATTGAAAGAGAAGATGAAAGAAAATAAAGATGTTCTTGATCTTACAAAACTGGATAGAAGTGTTTAAAGATGTTCTTGATCTTATAAAATTTGATAGAATTATTCAATTAGCATAAGCTAAAATACAACCAGATGCGGAAGAAGAAGAACCCGATGAAAAATACAAAGAAGATGAAGAAATATTGAAGCAAGAAGACCATATTAAAATTGAAACTAAATAAGAAGAAAAGGTATGCAGAATATAAAGTAAGTTTGGAACAAAATGAAGAAAAAGCTTGTAGAGCATAACAACAAGTTTTTTGAAATGTTAGATGTTTCGTTGAGACTTAGACCACCAGACCATCATATTATGAATTTTGTAAGTTTATAGAGACATTGTCGATTGTCAAAATTGTAATGGTTAATATTCAACAATCGTAATTAAGGGGGAGTGTTGAAACATAATTACTCTGGTTGCATTTAATGCAATAAGTAAAAAGTTCTTCTAGATAGTTGGTTGATTGTGTAAACTATTAGAAAAAGTTTCTATTCCAAACAATTCTTATCTAAAATCTCTCTAGATATTTCGTGAAGATATACCAGATCCTTTCTCTGTATATATGTGTGTGTGTGTGTGTGTGTGTGTGTGTGTGTGTGTGTTTTGGTGATGTTTTGGTTCAATGGAGTATTGCATTTGAGATTGAGATTCAACTCTCATTCAACTATTTTGGTTGTGTACATATTTATGTATCTGTTCAATTTCATTGTTATGTTGCTTTCAATTCCTAAAGTAATCCATATAATCAGTCAATTTGCCATAAACAGTGAATAAGTCAATTCGCATTTGACTTTGGGGATCAAAATTTGTGATCATTTTTCAATGTAAACCATCACTATCATTCTTCGTTGTTCAATCTTTCTACTACAATCCAAGGGTTGGGGTAAGCACCAAACCTTAGGAGGTGATTAAATCCATAGTTAATTGTCCTACTTGTTTTTTCAATGATTTAAGTGGGTGAACTTATTATTTGATAATTTTTTATTACATCCATAGGTGTTCTCCTATTGGAATTGGATGGATTAATCAATATTTTAATTATAAACTTTAATTTTATGGTCACGAATTAAAGATGTTGGTATATTCTGGTAGTTGGTTTTGAATGAGATTTAATGTTGATAACCTCCTAACATTTATAAATGCATGTTAACCTGTTTACTTTTTCACATTTACTTTATAAAATTAATAAAAATTACTAAGTGAATTTTTCAATTACCACTAAATACATTTATACAAATACAAATGTACCCAAGATTACATAACTTTTAACATTTAGTTCTCCATTAACTTTTTACATGTTACATCTATGTGGTTGTGGTTATGATTTAGTAGAGTGGACAAGAATATACCTACCTTTTTACCATTAACTTTTAACATTTAAGAGTATGAACTTGTGATTACATTTGAGAACCAGGCATGGAGAAAAGAATAGCTTTTATTTTTTATATTTTACTTCACCTAACGTCTCAGGAGGACATGGAGAGGAGTGGGAAAAAAAAGAGTGGTGGAGATATTTTGATGGCTGGGCACAGAGAAGAGTGGGAACAATTAGGTTATGTTTCAATAGAGTGGACAAGAATAGCCCTACCTTTTACTATTAACTTTTAACATTTAAGAGATATGAGCGTGTGGTTACATTTCAGAACCTGGCATGGAGAGGAGTGCAAAAGAATAGCTTTTACTTTTTTCTTTTACTCGTTGTAACGTTTCGGGAGGACATGGAGAGGAGCGGAAAAAAATAATGGTGGGGAGATTTTGATGACATGGCATGGCAGAGAGGAGTGGAAACAATGAGGGTAATCTGGTGGTGATGAAATTTATAGAATAAATAAAATACAATTCCATTCAACTATACATGTTATTTCAAAAAAAAACATGTTATTTCAAAAAAAAAAAACAGATGAGAAGAGGAAACCAGCATATTAGGAGAGAGACGAGCAGGAGAGGACGTTCATCATTAGAGGAGAGTAACATTGGTGCTTCCAAGATTACCGTTTTAATATATTTCTTATGTCTAGTGTCCATCTCGTAATCAGTGCATTCACCTTTATTCGCCAGCCTTGATCGCCATTTAGTTTATGGTTGCCGACAGGTTTAAATTAGTGTATAATCAGTATTATTTTGTGTTCGATCAATCTCGCTTTGAGATGTCAAAATGTGTTAAAAGCATTCACCAAAATAAAGAATTTTGACTGGGGATGTTGTGGATGCACAAAATTCAATGATAAACGAGATAGTTAAATTGAATAATATCCACGTAAAATTACAGTAACGAAACCTAAATATTGCATTACATAGTACTTTTTGAAAAAACATAAAACAATCCAGGTGGGGGTTGGTTTTGTTGTACTTAGTTTAAAGTCATAGAGATCACACAATCTATTATCAAAAATCAGGAGATTACAACCACAGATTGGTAATGGGCAGTTAAGGAGAGGGTTTGAAGTTTCTTTTCACAATTTGCCTCTTAAATATACATATTTAATAACTTTTTTTTTAATTATACAAAATTGATTATATTAATTTTTCTCTCTTTTTATTGATTAATTTTAACTAAATTCAACAATAAAATATTGTTAAGAAAATCATGAATCACTTTAACCCCAATTCATTAATTGGTTGTCACATTCCAACAGGTTTGTCATTTAACTACAGCTTTTGAGTTGTAATTTTTTAGAGCTTTTGAGTTGTCATTTTTTACTTTATGTGCATTGTTATTGTTACCTCAATTAGAACATGGTTCAATATTTTAAACAAGAATAGGAATTACGATGAGAATTCACCAAGCAGATTATGATGGTTAACCAAGCAGATTATGAGTATTTTGTTTATGATGGTTAACCAAGCAGATTTTAAATCTTCTGTGGTTGTGATTGTGAATTTTCCGAGGTGTAAGGCCCATCTGAGTTGAGAAGAGAACAGAGGGCTCTTGGTATTTTGTTTATGATGGTCGAAACCATTTGAGTTTTTTTTTTTTAATGTAATTTGTTGTTTCTAGGAATTAATAAAAAGCAATGGAGAAAATTTCAAGTGTTCCTCTGTGTGTTGTGCCTGTCTTAATTCAAAACACTCTGTATGCGTGCTTCCAAGTTGCTTCCAAGTTTCTCGCTGTGTGCTCTGTTGAATTTTATTTAATTTCCAGCAGGGCTGCACCATAAATTGATTTGTTACAGTAAAGTTTGAAGAAGCAATTGAATTTAGGGTTCATGTATTCTTAAACATATATTTGTATTATCTGAACAACTTCATGAAAACAATCAAAATTTATAACACTAGCAACCATTCAAAAGATATGAAACATTTAAGCAGTAATGATGTAGCTATTCCTCTGTATTGAAACCACTGCAAACTACAGCAAGCCAACACAGAAATGGATACAGTAATGATGTAGCTATTCCTTTATATTGAAACCACTGCAAACTACAGCAGCCCAACACAGAAATGGATACAGTAATGATGTAGCTATTCCTCTATATTGAAACCACTGCAAACTACAGCAGCCCAACACAGAAATGGATACAGTAGTATAACACTGATCAAATGTATATGTGAAACTCAATTGTTGTTATTACTATTATCAATGTCTGATTCTCTTCTCATAATTTAACTATTATCAATATCTGATTCTCTTCTCATAATTTAAGTATAGGCTTGTCTCTGAAGTTCCAGAGTCCTGAATCCCGTCTATTTACTAAGTTACAGCTCAAAATCCATTAACTCCAGAGAAAATAATAATAATAAAGAAGAGCAGTGGCTAAGTAGAATGTCACAGTGTAGGTATGTTATTAATTCATATATCATCAAATTATAGCTGCTACACAACACTTAGAAATTAATTTCAAACTTCTTGAACACGGAATTACAGAGCAAAATCAAAGAAATTGGAGCGCGCAGTCATGGTCCTTGAAAATCAGGAAAGGAAAGTATTAGAATTCAGAACCTTTCATTGATATTATCAATAGATTCTAATAGTTCCATTTGGACAACAAACTTGGTGGCGCTTCTTGATGTAGAATAGTAATCATAGGCATTTATTGCTAAGAGACAGAGACGAATTCTCGTTGATGTGAATATCAAGATGTCGATGATCAGAAGAACCAGAAAGAAACGGAATTAAAATTAAAGAATAGCAAGCTACTTCCTTAATTCTTGGCCTGCCATTACACCCTGATGATCCTTATTATCTGTGCTGCTTCTGTTGCCGTTAGAAATCCCCTGCATCTGATGATGATGATGCGACGAGATCAGGAAGGGCCGAACAATCTCGTGAACTGCTATCCATCTGTTGGTAAAAGCATCCGGAATCTTTACGCCCACATGATTGATGGAGAAGGGTTTGCTGTCGGTCACCACCAGCGATTGGCCGTGAAGGAGAGTGTGGAGTCTTGTACCCGCCGGAAGACGCACAAGATCGGCCAACAACAGCCTCCTGTTGGGAACCACATGGTATCTCACGGTGTTCGTAAAATCTTGGCCGCCCTTCAAGAAAACGGAGTCGTCGCTGAGGGTAAAGATGGTGAGGTTTTGCAGGCGCAGAAGCTCTGGGGATTTGATGCGCATGGCCAACGCCAGGATGCTGTAACCCTGATTTCTCAGACTCAGCTCTGCATCTTCGAGCATGAAGGGCATTATGATATTCATTGGATTATCAATACCAGGACTGGCTGATGATGATTGGGGTATCAAAGCAGGAGCACCTGCTGGCGGTGGAGCAATGCCAGACGAGTAATAATTTTTGCGACGTCTCGAGGACGACGATTCAAGAACAAGAAACGGCAACGGCTGGTCCACGCCATGGATGGTTAGGAGCCCGTCATTGAGGAGGTCCGGATGCGAGACAAGAACTCCATTAACGTACACTGGACGATAGTCGACCAATGTCTGAGCGGACGAGTAGATCAAATCTTGGCCATCTCCGCGAGAATTAAATGTGACCAGAAGACTGCCCTCGGAGGCAATGGTGTCCAGCTTGGTTCCGTCAGGCAGCATTTGGAGCTGCGTGTAGGTGAAGAGGCCCTTAGCAATGTGGTAGGGGAGGAGATAATCGGATGAAGAATTTGAGGAGGAATTAGGTGAATTGAAATAGCGAAAGGCTTCTTCTGTGGGAGCGAAAAGAGTGAGGGGGCCCTTCAATCCCACGAGAAGATCTTGGGAGGACTGCAGATGCATGCCGAGAGAAGTGAAGCCCATGTTGCTGAGAATCTGGACGAGCTCTTCTTGATCGTGCCTATCCTGGAAGTGAACAATTGAAGATTCATCCATTGCATCCGCATAATTCGCATCAGACAAACAGAAGATCGCCATAACAGTAATCACGGACCAAATCAGGCGTCCATACTCCATCGCATTTATCTTCATTCGTTCAGCACAGCTCTGCACAGCTTCTCTCTCTATATGTATAGTCCAAGATCCCCCGGATCAACCAGATCAACTCAGCTCTGCACGGCGACCGCTAATAGCATTCAAAGGCAGTGCAAATAACTCAAAATAAGAGGAAGCAGAAGCTTCAGCGATTCAAAGAAAGTTGCAGGGACGGGGTTGTGGCTTCCAGTCTTATATAACCTGCCTGCCTATTTCTTTAGGCACAAATCAAATTTGAACCGTTAAAATCTGTTATAGAGAGATACGAACTCCGGATACTAACTGGACAGAGAACCGCGACGACCGACGCCAACCCTTATTCCTTCGCTAGATGATGTTAGACTTAAAAAAATTATTTATAAGATAAAACACAATAATCCAAACCATAAGAAAAAAGATAATAATTAGTCCAAGGTGAATTGTATTTTACTCTTTATTTGGTGTAGATTTAAGCAATCACATATATCACATCACATGAAATAATATTATTCTATTGTAAATGAAGTATAGAACATGTGTTTTCTGAGATTACAGGTTCAAATCCAGAGGGAGTAGGGTAAGTATACTTTTGTAGATTTTACCAGTCAAATCGTTGGGTGGAGGGGGGCCCTTGTCTCACAAACAAGGGGGTCTCATACACTACTTTGGTGTGCTGGCTTGACCCGTGCCCTTAAAAATAGATTATTATTATTATCACTCTATATAAAGATGCACTTTCTCAAATAGAAAATTTTCTCAAAATTATATTGATATAATTTCATTTACACAAAGAGGAGATTCATATGTCTGCCCTTACACATCAGTCTTGATTCTCGAGTCTATAACCCAATCAAAATCACAGACACTGTCATTACTATTCCACCAAAATGCATAAACGAAAAAACTCAGAAATGAAAATCAACAGTGGAAATAAATCCAGTGAAAGCCCCTCTACAAACTCAACCCCAGTGGAAATATATATATATATATATTATAGTTTATAATTTATTGTCTGATTTTGTTTCTATAACTAATTGTATGATGTGTACAGTTGCTACACTCCAATAGAAAACCCTCAACACTTGTAGATGCATCAATGTTAATTTATGCCACTATAATAGCAATAACTTGCTTGTTTGGTGTATCGCGCATGCAGGTATGGTGGAACGATCGATTCATGAATTAAAATGGGCCTTCCTAAAAAAACAGTTTGACATGGTTTTCATGGATACATGTTCTAGATGCTTTTAGTTTGAATGTGCATCTATTGCACAAATGAATACTAACTTGGTCTTTCTTAATCAAGTATGCACTTCCACTTTGTTGCAATGGTTATATTGTGGGCTATAATTGCAGCCTTCATTTAATGTTTAGATGGTCCTCTTTCCCCCTGAAAGATTTGGTCATGGAATGAAGAATCATGGCATAGTGGGATCTAGTCCTCATTTCTTCTACAAACTTCATGAAAAATCCATCCAAATCTTCCTTAGTTACATAATATTGGGATCTAGTCCTCAACATTTTATTTTTATTTTCTTGTTTCTTTTTTAAAATAACACAACAAGATCAAAAATTGGTTGAAGCTCTCACACCAACTTGTAGTGTTCTAGAAAGAAAAATAGAACAATTATTTCAACCATGGAAATAACTAAAATATAAACAAAGATTAAGAGAGAGAGGCAAGATAAAATGAGGGAATTTGCACACCCGAGGATGTCTTGCACCTACAAATTTGAGTAATGCAAGAAGATGTCTCCAATAAAAACAACATCTACCCTATTACTAGTTGGAGTTGTCCATTCCACTTTCTCTACAACAATACCTAGAAAACATTGGAGTTGTTTTTAAAAAACAATGTTTACCCAATCTTCCTTCACTTTGTTGGACTTGCAATTTATAATAAGAATCTTTCTATTATGATACCAAATGTTGCAAGGGTGGAAATGATGACACCTTGTCCATTCATTCAATACCCAACAACTAATTGGAAGCTAAATAAAACAAGAAACAAGAAGGCCTCATAGAGATTCCTAACCTTTTATAAATGCATGAAAAGTGACATCCAATTAAACACACACATAGCAACAACAAGTAGCAACTTAACACAAATTTTCATTCATTTAAATTGGAAATGAAATTTACATTCCTACATGCCTTTAAGGGTTAATAATAATGCAAAAAACATAGTTGGTCGAAGCCCCCTTTCTTTCACAGGATGTCAACTAGTCTAAGTATCAAATAGGCTTACATCATTCACACAAAATCACAATAGAGTTACCTAGTTACATGGAACTTTGCTGAAATTATTGTTCTTTCCCACAGTGGTTGTGGATCCTTCTTCAATTTTGCCTACTATGGAAATTGTATGTCTCTTCTACTCTATTGTGCAAGTTACATGCTTTCTCTCTACTACTCCTATTATTGCTTCTTCCTATTAAAATTTAAGGTCCACTTCGGTTGGTGGAGATAAGTAAGCATAGTCTTTATTTGAGGGAGCTCAACAATGTAGTGAATTTTGTTGAATTTGATCCTCTCTCTTTGAACAAATTTTTGTTGAGTCTCTTATGTTCTTTTAGGGTAGAGGTGGTAGCAAGTATGGCTTCAAACAAGTTAAAGAAGTCATAAAAGATGAAGAAAAGGAATTAGAATTGGAGGCATATTTTTCTAAGACACATCGAACACTAGACATGAGAGTGGAGTTATCCTTCGCTTTAGAGACAATCATTGAGTGTAACTAGTTGATAGTGAGTTCATGAGATATCCTTCACTAGTTCATAATATATCCTTCATGAGCAAGGGAAATGTGTATGTTCCTTAGCATTTTTCATGATGGGGCTTTGCTTCAAGAAAATGGGCATAACAACTATATTGCTATGCTCCCACTAAGTTATCCTTCACCCAAGTCAAATGTTGGTTCTTCCTTCTCAATCACAAACTTTCCATACATGGATAGGAACATGGGATTGACATCCAGATTATGGAACAAAAATTAATTGAATTCTAAAGGGACATGGGGAGGTTGTGTTAAATGTATGTGTGAGGATGTCTTCTACCTACAWATTTGAGTAATGCAAGAAGATATCTCTAATAAATGTTGGGTATGTGTTATATTCTTTGCAYGGYTATCCCCACATGTAATGTGTTGCRYTGAGTGTAGTAGGGGGGTCACMGGGGGGTGGTATCCCACCCTATTTTGGGGGGTCGCATGGGGGGGGGWGGYAGGGCCMCCCTACTTAGGGGTTTGGGGGTGGAGCCYCSCCAAAAAAATTGGGCAGTKTKGGCACATGATTTTCTAACCCATGGTTTTCTCATTCTGGTTAAGGAATTAAGGTTGTAATCTAATCCAAGTCAATGGATTACAATTTTGGATGTYGYAAAATCATATATATTGTATTTGTAAATGGTGAAGTTAATACAAAAGAGAGTTAGAGGTGCRGCTCTAGACATTTTGTTGGTTTTCCTRGTTAACASTTTCCAGGGTAAAGTTCTGAGTACTATGTGTAATTGCTATTGTTTTCTTTTTTWTWTATAAAAAAACTATATGTGCATTGGTAWACCTAGTTTTCTAATGGTTYGGTTATATCARGTATGTGATAAACCTAGTTTCARTGGGAGCTCTGCAGTGGTGATTCTTTTGGTGAACGAGGATGGSGARCARTTCTAAAATAGAGATCGATAAATTTAATGGGAAAATATTTGAKATTTGGAAGCTAAAGATGGAGGATATTTTGGTAGACAAAGAGCACTGGGTCRKKGYGGATCTTGGTACTGCACCTACAAGTATGTCAATGGAAGACTAGACGAAGTTGGATACGAAGGAAAAGAACAAAATYTGGTTGTGCCTTTCAAATKTAGTGGTACTGAATGTCTCGAGAGAAGCTACAACCATGGCATTATGGGATAAGTTAGGGGATTTGTATCAGTCTAAGTCCCTRGTAAACAATCRTTTCCTTCAGAAGAAGTTGTACCTATTGAGGATGAATGATGGAGACTTGGTGAYAGAGAATCTAAATGCCTTGAATACTATGGTAAKTCARTTGTTGTTTGTAGACAACAARWTTTYTKATGAAGATAAGTTCATTAGTTTATTGTCTTCTTTGTCARAATCATGAGATAGTTTGGTTGTATATATTGAGAGTAATGCAACCACACTAAAGTTTGAAGATGTGGTTTCATCCTTGTTATCAAAAKAAATGWGGAGGAAAACCATGGATATTCAKAGAACATATGCTTTATMTGTAAGAGGATGTTCCYTGGATAGAAATAAAAATAATTCCTCAAGCGAGAGATCTAAATMTAGAGGTAGATATAAAKCTTCAAGAAAATACTTAAGTAAATGTTGGAAATGTCRTAAATATGGGCATTTTGAAAGAGATTGTARATCTAAAAGTGTTG
The DNA here is from genome assembly GCA_000966675.3 of Picea glauca. Classification (NCBI taxonomy): domain Eukaryota; kingdom Viridiplantae; phylum Streptophyta; class Pinopsida; order Pinales; family Pinaceae; genus Picea; species Picea glauca. Next base: position 34,758 of record JZKD02S1686247.1, read on the forward strand.
AGAGAGGGAAGGGATTTGATGATGTTCCTTCCACAAAAGGGAAKACCTCCTCAAAGGAAGGAGGGGATGTGTACATGGTGTCTTCAAGCATGCATGTAGATCATGATGTATGGTTGATCAATTCAGGTGCTTCTTTTCATATGACTCCCCATAGGGAGTGGTTTTGTGAATATAAAAAGTATAATGGAGGTAAAGTTTTCATAGGGGGTGACTCGATAGCCAAAATCATAGGACAAGGAAAATTCAAGTTACAACACAAGGATGGAAGGATTAGAACACTCCATGTGGTCTTGCAAATTCTAGAGTTGGCTAGAAACTTGATATATGTAAGTAAGATGAGTGATGCAAGTGTACATACTATGTTTGAAAATGAAACTTGCAAAATGGTTCGAGGAGAAATGGTGTTGATGAGGGGAGTTCAAAATGGAACTCTATACAAGTTGTTGGGAGGCACTATCAATAATGGGTGCAACATTTATGTTGTTCGTGAGGGTGGAAATGAATATGACCAAACCCCTACAGTCTCTAGAGAAAAGACAATGTTTTGGAATCAAATATTGGGACATATTGGAGAGAATGGCCTTCGAGAACTACATGGTAAAGGTATGGTTGAAGGTATGTCTAATTGCACAACGGATTTTGATTTCTGTGAACATTACATATATGGTAAACAAAATTGGGTAAGATTCGCATCTGGAGTTGATCAAAGTTATGACCTTTTGAAGAAAGACACAAAATGGAACCAAGGTGTCATGTGGCAAGTGGGAGTTGATCAACATGGTGATGGGTGCACAATGAGGTTGTTGAGTAAAAAAAATACATCTCTTCTCTAACTTTCCCTATCAACTCACTTTTACAAATAGGTTACTTTTATAATGTAAGTGATCCACTTTTATAAAATAAGTCAAAATATGTTTACAATGAAGTTGCTTAATATTATAAATTAAAGGTGCATGAAAAAACAACTTTAAAAAATAATCATTAGAGCTACTTTATGAGTGATTTACATTTATAATTTAAGTGAAATGCATTTTACAATAAAATTGTGTTAAAACTTAAAGTTGCATGAACTTTTTCAAAAAGTAACTTAATGAAAAGAAAGACTTGAACTCGTGATGTCAATTCATTCGAAAACCTTCAGTTGGATGGCAGAATCATCCGTCGTTCCCAACGATTTGTGGGACTGCAGTTATAGCAAGGTCACATCGGTTTACTTGGCCCAGACTACACCTTACTCTTCATTTCATTTATTACTTAACAGTTTTTTTTGCATCTTATACTTAGAACATCCAACAAGTAAAGAACACATCCATAGATAGTAACAACGAAATATGCAAGTGGGCGGCCAAACCGGCCAAACTCCCGATTTTATTACAAAATCAGAAGTGTGTTGAGCCTTTAAGTCATGCCACACAGAATTTATATTTACAAGGACATTATGCTCAAGTTTACACAAGAACCTATGTGAAACACAAAGATATACTTATTTTGTCTCTTTGCAAAACCCTTCATGCCACTAATCGGATCACTTGGAAAATTCCTTACTTCGCTTCATGCTTCAAGTATGCAATTCATACTACCCTTGCCTCAATTTGTGCAACCTGCAACACTCAAATTCACCACTAAAGTTTTTTTTCCCAGCAGGTGTCTTTGCTTCAAGAAATATTGCCCTCTTTTGTCTTTGTGGAAAACTCCATAAGGCAGCACAAGTCACCCACCGGGGTCGACTTGGCCCCTTGGGAGGATATTTCCCTCTCTATTAATATGTTTCCTTAAACCCCCAAATCTGTAATTGTGAAGAATTTATGTCACCTCCTGATCTTCCCCTTCATTTTGTCTTCTCCTTGGCATATACAGGCACGTAGCTCTCCCAATCGGTGCACTCGTTGCCTTGGAGTGAACACAATGCTTCATAACTTTTCCATGTAACTCTTGGTCTGACCTTTGTCTAAGGGGAACACATCCCTTGGGTGGGTCGGCTAACTCACCCAAGTGTGCCCTCCTCTTTCCAACCAACTCGTCGTTTTGCTTGGGTGCCCAAGTCATGTCCACACGATCGATCGTCAACTCGTCGACCTTCAACCGATGGTTAACATTTGTCACATGACACCTTGGTTAGCTCCCCTTGCCATGTTGGATTCCCAAGGTAACCAAGATCATCCAATACAATTTTTCCCTCCATTTGGTTGGACCGAGCGCCTTTTCCGTCGAAGCGTTCAACTAAGGCCCCTAGTCAACTCATCGTTTCAGTGGAGTGCCCATCACTTTGTTTGGTGGAGTTCTCACCTTCTTTCCATGTCTTCATCAATCTAATGCCTTAATTTTTGTCACAAGTTGTCTTTGGGAAAAAAAATTCCTTAGCACAATGTATGCCCAAGGAACCCCAACTTCCCCATATATGAAGACTCTCGTCTCCACATTTGAACCGAACGTCTTGCCTGCCTAAATCATTCGTCTTGGTCTACAATGGAGGTACACGCATTTGAAATGGACACCCCAAGACTTACATCTTCCCCCAATCCAATTCATCATCACCCTTGGTAACATCCATAGAAATTTGTTGTCTCCAAGCTTCTACCTGAACTCATGCCTCCATCCCTACTGCTGCTAGAAACCTAAAGTTTTTGAGCCGAAATGGAAATTTCAAATTCTACCTTAGTGGAAACTTCAAGTTTCCTATGAAGTGGAAACCCCAATTTTCCAAAACACCTACGATCAATCTACAACACCATGACACCATCCATGTCACCTGATGTAGCCAAAGCCTGAGATTCATTCACAAGCTCAAATAAACCATGAAAACACAGGAGAATGGAAAAATAACTCTCGTTTATTCCTTCTCCATCCTAACTATTACAATTGAAGTTCAACCACTTATAACTACTATTTGGGATTTTCGAAAACAACTAATTTTAGAAAAACAACTATTTTTTAGAAAAACAGCTAAATTTAGAAAATTATCGCATGACTCTAAAATTGACCACTAAATAAGAAATAACTAGCATGACACTATTTTTCAACTCGATTTTTTTATTAAGTTCATAAAGTAAGAGATAATTGATCATTGAAAAATTAAAAATTCACGTAAAAACACTAAAGCCCCAATTTGAGGCCTTATATGAAGGAATTTGGCCCTGAAAAAGTGTCGAAATAATGTCCAATCGGATGGATCCAATCAACAAGGAAAAAAAATCTTTGAGACGCAACTCCTCGTAAAATTTCAGCCCAAACGAATAACCGAGTCAAAATTTATGACCCTCGAAAAATCCCGGCATCATTCTCCTCTGGTTGAAAATAACACAGCTCTTGCAAGTTATTGTCTTCAAACTGTTGCCATTTAATGGGATCTAGGTTCAGTAAGTCACCCTTTGTAATCCAGGTATTCTTTGTTGGTGCTACGCCTTCCCACTAGACCATATGTCGGTTGTATTGGCCTTGCCAAGTATGAAGGGTCTCCTTATCTAAAATATGTGCAATCTTTTCTTTTTTCTTGCTTGGAATGGCATGTTGCCAATCCACCTTTTCCTCACTGTCATCACCTAGATCGTCCCCATGGAATATATACAAATAAAAAATGTTAAACAAGGGGGAAATATCGAGGTCAGCTGGTAAATCGACCTTATAAGCATTGTCATTGATTTTCTTGAGAATCTTGCACAGACCAATTTTCTTATACTTCAATTTGTGGTAAGTTCCTCGAGGAAACCATTCCTTCTGTAAATAAACCATCACCAAATCACCTTCATTGAATACCTGGTATCGTCGGTGAGCATCTTTGATAATTTTGTTTTGTTCATTATTGGCCTGCAATTTTTGTCTCACTTGTTTCTACAACTGTTGAATGTGTTCTACAAATGATTCTCCATCATCATTGATCCTATCCCCAAGTGGTATTTGCACCAAATCTAGGACACCCATAGGGTTTCTACCGTAAACAACTAGAAATTGAGATTTATTTGTAGATCTATTCACTGAACTATTGTAGGAATATTATGCTTGAGGTAAATCCAAATCCCACTGCTTGGGCTTCTCTCCAACAATGCTTCATAACAGTTTTCCCAAACTCCAATTTACCACCTTGGTTTGCCCATCTATTTGGGGGTGATAGGCACTGTTTAATGACCCAAGAACCAAGCATCTCTATTAGAGGCGATATTTTTTGGAACCCCATGCAATCTAACAACTTCTGGAAAAAAAAAAATCTACCACCCGCGATCCATCACTAGTTTTCTTGCAAGCAATGAAATGAGCCATTTTAGAGAACCTATCAACAACCACAAAAATAGAATCATTACCTTGTTGTGTTTTTGGGAGCCCCAACACAAAATTCATGCTCAGATCTCTCCATGGACATGTGGGCACTAGTAGTGACATATACAACCATGTGTTTTGTGAGTGTCCTTTAGACATTTGACAAATCTGACATCGTGCCACATACCTGGTTATATCGTTTTTCATCTTCGGCCAGTAATACTTATCTTCGATTAAAGCTAACATCTTATCCTTTCCAAAATTTCCTGCCAAACCACTATTGTGAAGGTTTCTGATAATATTTTCCCTCATTTAACCAATTGGGATGCATAGTTGTTTTCCTTTGAAGAGGTAACCATCTTGCATAAAATATTCACCTTAATTAAGATCCATGTTCCCGATGACTGGATTCTTCAATTGTTCCACAATCTCTCGAAAATCATTATCAGATGCATAGAGATCCTTTAATGCAGCAAACCCAATTACTTGATTTTCCATGGTTGTCAAAAGAACAGTGTGCCGACTCAAGCATCTACAACTTGATGTTGTCGTCCTGATTTGTGCTTCAAAACAAAGGTGTAGCCTTGTAATAAAGAGACCCATTTTGCATGTCTACTCTTCAATCTCTTTTGGGTGTTCACATATTTTAATGCAATATGATCGGTAAATAACACAAACTCCTTTGGCACTAGATATTGCCTCCAATGTCGCAATGTTTGCACAATTGCATAAAATTATACATCATATGTGGATTAGTTCTTTCTTACCTCACTCAATTTTTCACTAAATAATTCAATTGGTCTACCTGCTTGGCCAAGTACAACTCCAATGCCTACATGTGAAGCATCACAGTTTACCTCAAACACTTTATAAATATTTGGTAAGGTTAATATGGATGCCTCAATTACCTTCTTCTTCAAAAACTTAAAACTTTCCTCAAATTCCTTGGTCCACATGAATTTCTTGCCTCTAGTGCAATCTGTTATGGTTGCTACAATACTGCTAAAATTTCGAATATTTTTTTTGTAAAAGGTGGCCAACCCATGAAAACTTCTTACCTCTATGATGCTCCTGGGGCCAGGCCACTCCAAAATTTCTCAAACCTTCTCTGAAACCATCTCGACTCCCTCTGTCGAGATGACAAAACTCAGGAATACCAAACTTTCTTGTAGGAAACTACATTTCTTCAGTTTTGCATAAATTTGATGTTTTCTCAATGCATCCAATATAATTTTTAAATGTTGCAAGTGATCTTCTTTTTTGTTACTGAAAATTAGGATGTCATCAAAATACACGACAACAAACTTACCAATATAAGGTCAAAGCATAGTATTCATCAGCCACATGAAAGTGTTAGGAGCATTAGACAGCCTGAATGGCATCATCATCCATTCATATAGTCCATCCCTGGTCTTGAAGGCAGTTTTCCATTCATCCCCTTCGCGAATCTAGATATGGTGGTATCCACTTCGCAAATCAATCTTACTAAAATATTTATCTCTGGCTAGCACATCCATCATGTCATCCAACTGCGGTATAGGAAACCTATATTTGATGGTAATTTTATTGACTTATATGATATATGTGCACATCCTCCATGTATTATCCTTTTTTGGAGTCAACAATGTTGGTACAACACATGGACTCGTGATTTCTCTTACCAAACCTTTCTTTATGAGTTCCATCACTTGTCAGTTGAACTCTGCATGTTGTGTAGGACTCATCCTATAGGCTGCCTAATTAGGTAAAGATGATCCTGGGATCAGATCAATGTGATGTTGAATATCCCTCTTTGGTGGAACACCATCAAGTAGTTCATTAGGGATAACATCAACATATTCTTCTAGTAACTTGGCCACTTCAGTAGGAATTGGTATGTCTTCCACGGATTCTTTTTGCACAATTAACGCATAGCAGAATCTCGTTGCCTTTGTTTCCTTAACAAACTCTCTTTCTAACAACATATTCTCAATTTTTTCCCATCCTTAAGGGTCAATAAGACGACTTTCGATCCATCCTTCCAAAAGGTGTAGGTATTCTTTCCTCCATCATGCATGACTTTTTTGGCATATTTCCAAGGCCTCCCCAATAACAAATGGCATGCATCCATCAAAATGGCATCACACCATACTTCATCTTTATAAGTCTTACCATTGGAAAACTTGATCAAACATCTTTTATTAATGGTGACTCCATTCCCCTTTTTGAACCAAGCAATTCGGTAATGATGGGGATGTGTTTCACAGCGTAATTTCAACTTATCTACCATCTCTTTGGAAACCATATTCTCACAACTACCACTATCAATAATAATTTGACATACCTTTCCCCCTGAATTGTATCTAGTTCGAAAAATATTTGTTTGAATCTAATAATCTTAATTGCCACTACCCTGGATTTGCTCTTTTTCGGGTATCACCATTGACCTTCGTATCATGAGACTCTCCCCCATATCAAGTGGGACTTCAGATTCAACTTCTTCTTCTTCATTCTCAGCTTGGACCAAGTTCAAACTAGGTTGTTGTCCTTTCTTTGACTCTTGTATGTTATAACTTGGGCATTCAAATGCTCGATGAACCTTTACACCACACTTGAAACACACATACAGTCCTCCTCTGCCACCACAGTAACCTCTACCCCTATGAAATCCTATTCCTCATGGTTGATTCAGGTTACGTTGTCGAGTATCTTATGTTTTCTCAACTCCTTGGGATGATTCGCCTCTGCCATAGTTGAAACCACCCCGTGAGGCAAACGATGTACCCCTCCTTGCTCCTCTATTACTTTGAGAAAATTGTTGGTTTATCTTTTCCTCGGCCTTTAAGGCTAATTGATATGTCTCTTCCACGTTGTGAACTATGTGCATGCTTAGTTCATCTTGAATAGAAAATTTTAAACAATTCATGTACCTTGCAGCCAATTGCTCATCAGTTTCCTGGTGATCCAAGTGAATGGACAGTTGATAAAACTCATTTGTGAGTTCCTCCACAGTGGACAGGTTCTGCTTCAAGTTTTGAAATCTACGAAAAATGGTATGGGCATAGTCTAGAGGCAAAAAAAATTCTCCCAATTTTTTTTCCATCTTGCTCTAGGTCTTAATTTTTTCTTTTCCTTTTCTTCTTCGTCTTTCTGCACATGATCCCACCAGATAACGACGTGACCCTTCAGCTTGGTGCATGAAAATTTCATCTTCTTTTCCTCTGGCATAGGCCATTCAAAACAATCATCCATGGCATTTATCCAATCTATTAACTCCTCTAGTTTAAGATTTCCTGGATATTCTGAAACTTCCATCTTGATCCTATCATTTCTCCCTTCTAGATCCCTGATCATCCTTTCTTCAAAATACATGCACTCTAATTGTTCTTCTTCATGTTCTCCATGTTTTTCTTCATGTTCTATATGTTGATCTACATTTCCTTGATATATCTCCTCATCAGACAGTTCTCTTTGTATTATTCTCTGACTAGCCAGCATGCTTGTAAGATCTACTACTTGTCTTTGGAGGTTTTTCATATCTCTACACATCTGAACAAGACATGCTCTTCCTCTTCCTCTCCCAACCATCTTCCCACTTTGATACCAAATTATGTAGCCAAAGCTTGAGATTCATTCACAAGATCAAATAAACCATGAAAACACAAGAGAATAGAAAAATAACTCTCTTTTATTCCTTCTCCATCCTAACTATTACAATCAAAGTTCAACCCCTTATAACTACTATCTGGGATTTTCAAAAACAATTAATTTTAGAAAAACAACATTTTTTTAGAAAAACAGCTAAATTTAGAAAATTCTCGCATGACTCTAAAACTGGCCGCCAACTAAGAGCTAACTAGCGTGACACTATTTGTCAACTCGCTTTTCTGATTAACCTCATAAACCAAGAGATAACTGGTAATTGAAAAAAATTTAATTCCTATAAAAACACTAAAACCCCAATTTGAGGCCTTATATGAAGGAATTTGGCCCTGAAAAAGTGTCAAAACGATGTCCAAGTTGGTGGACCCTCCATTTGAAACCAAGCCAATTTGTTGCAAGTGGGTCTTCAAGAAAAAGTACAAATTAGATGGCTCACTTGACAAGCACACAACAAGGCTCATGACAAAAGGATTGGCACAAAAAGAAGGCATTGATTATGAGCATACTTTTTTCCACAGAAAAATGGGCTACCATCTGTACTCGATTTGCATTAGCAACACAAAATGGATGGAAAAATCATCAAATGGATGTGCAAAATACTTTCTTGAATGGAGACTTGAAAGAGAATGACTTCATGTCCCAGCGAAAATGTTTTTTTGTGAAGAGACAAGAACAAAAAGTATGCAAAATAATCAAATCCTTATATGGCCTAAAACAAGCACCACAAGCCAAGATGAAAATATAACTAAGCAACTTTCGAAATTGAATTTCAAGCACTTCAATCTTAACGATGCAACTCTATTTGTCAATAAATTTGGAAAATTTTTTGTATATCTTGTAGTGTATGTAGATGATATGTGGATAATAGGGAACAACGAAAGTTATATTGCGTCCATAATGAAAGAGTTGAAGAAAGGATTTGAGATGACAGATTTGGGACATATTCACTACTACTTGGGCATTGAAGTGACTCAAAATCCAAAGTACATCTTCATTTCCCAAAGAAGTATATTGTAGAATTGTTGAATAAGTTCGGCATGGATGAGTGTAATCTTGTCTCTACTCCAATGGAACAGAATTTTAAGCTCACATCAAAAGAAGGGAATGAATTTGAGGATGCAACCAAGTACAGACGGCTTGTGGGAAGTCTTATCTACCTTATCACCACCATACCATATATTTCATTTGTTTTCAACATTCTTTCTAGGTTCATGCAAAAACCTTGTGACAGACATTGGTCTGCTACAAAAAGAGTTCCAAAATAATTGAAGGGAACTCAAGATTTTGGACTCAAGTATTCTAATGTAGGTGACTTCAACCTAATTGGATATTTTGATTCAAAATTTGTTGGGGATAAATGATATGGAGTGTGAACTTCAAGCTATCTCATGAGTCTTGGATCAACAGTTGTCTCCTTGAGATCACGCAAATAGCCAATTCTAGAAAATTCCACAACAGAGGCAGAATATGTGGCATTTGCAGAAGCAACAAAGGAGATTGTGTGGCTCAAGAAAATACTTGAATATTTGCAAGAGAAACAAGTGAAGTCTACTCCTCTTCTAGATGACAATACTTATGTAATCAGGTTGGCCAAGAATCCCAGATTCCATGATTGAACTAAGGTGAAGACCAATGATCATCTGATTGTATATTTATTAAGGTTCCATGTTAATGAAATCATTAAGTGTGGAGTTATATTCTCTGCCCATACCTGGCCTATCAATTTTAAACAAGTTGTAAGTTTTATCTTGGAAAATTTATTAAAAAAAAGTGCTACTAGTAGCACCACTTTTTGATCCAATGATTGAGTTTAAGGTTTTTTTTAGCAACATTACAGGTATGGTTGCAAAAGGTTGTAATTTTAATTAGAAAAAATAATTACCACTAATAGTACCTCTTTTCAATTTAGGGGTTGAATTTCGTGTTTTTGATGGAAAAATATGGGTTTTGGGCACTAAAGTTTTGGTTTTGAGGTCAAATTTCTTGTTAGATTGGAATTTGGCCTAGTGCATGGTTAATTGATGCAATGATGATCTATAATTTCATAGCTAAGTAAGTTCACATGAATTCTCTAGCCCTTTTGAACTTGCAAATTACATTTCTCAAACCAACTAGCTGGTCATTATGAATCTTTATGTGTGCATCAAGAGGTGGTGGGACATGTTTGATACAAAATTAAGATTTGGGTTTACACTATCTGATTAGGGTTGGTTATAAAATTGGGGTTGATCCATGTTGTATTTAACTACATTTTAAAGTTAATCTAAAAATTACTATTTTATGAGCAAAATTAACAAAATCAAGTTTAAAAGAAAACTACCTTGATATA
>JZKD02S1686258.1:0-25076 GCA_000966675.3 Picea glauca
AGAAGCCATTGTGGAAGAGGATCGTTCTTTCTTCCTTCATGAGATTTCCCATGATGTATTTACATTTGGGATTGAAGAGAAGGATCGAGAGACCGTTCCCTTTTTACAAGATGGGAGAGTGCACGGAAAAGAGGAGGAGAAACCAGAGGAACAACTGAGCGCTCATTTCATGTTCTATTCGGAGCCAATCAACAAACAACCACCGCCTGAGATCAGTGAGCCTGCGTCAGTCGTCCTCCTACCTGTGCTTATCAAAGATATTCAGCCACAGGTGGACAACTGTGTAGCACAGGCGGCTGTTTGTTGCCAGTTTTTTGGGATTGGCCACTCCTTCTATGACCCTGTCAGCAAGTACATGGAGTGGCATTTCCCCTATGCCTTGGAGCCGCCCTATTTCATATCAACTTCAACCTGTGAGGAGAAGTTGAAGAGTGTAGCCGTTCTGTTGTCACGGTTACACCATCTGTTGATGATCATTGACAGAAGGAGCTTCTATCCAGGAAGCTGCTTGAATGGCTACGGTGGAAATCTGCTTTCACCTAGCCCCATGGAAAGTGTTTTATTAGTTTAGGATTGTATATAAATAAGCTCCTTTGAGCATGTATCTTTATTTTATTGCTTGTATTTTCAGCAGCGGGATGTTTTGAGCCTGACTCCATAGCCCAACAGCAAGGCACTGGAACTGCAAAATGAGTCCTTAGAGCATCACAAGGATGACTCTATCCCCCATGGAGCCTAATGTTAGTAACATTTCTTGTCCGGGGCACAAGAGCATTCGGGTCAACGAGTCGCATGAGGAGCGTCTGAGTGCAACGCGGAAAATCTCATTTTAGGCTCCCAAGCAAGCGAGCGGGCAAGATTATATCGTCAGCGGTCCAGATTCATCCATAAGAGCAAATCAACAGTTGGTGAAAAATCCCGGCTAGCGGAGTTGCATCGAGATTAGCACAAATGCATCGCACCCATATTATATGCAAGGAAGGATAGCAGTCGTCCATCCAAAGGATGCGTGGCACAAGATCTAGTCACGTCGGCATTTCGGCAATCACAAGTTCAAAGGGTGAAGGTTCCATGTTGTCCTATATCTTGAAACCCCGAACCCCGAAGGCGCCGAAGGTGCCCAAAGTTGGGCCCGCAGTATTACGGAGAAATCTCGACCGTCCATCCACAGGAGACACCTGGCGCGTGATTAGGTTCCTCGTCGTTTCACCCATCGTGATTTTAAGGCGCAAAGACCAGCTCCGTCATTTCCTGATGCGCGAGGTGCCGAGAGTGTCCAAGACCCGGGCCCGCAACATCATTGGGAGAGTTTAGAACCGTCAGATTTAGAGGGATGCGTGGCGCCAGATTAAGCCGTTTCGGCGTTTCGCTCATCACGATTTTAAGAAACAAGGATCAACCCCTTCCTATTCGCGAACGTCGAAAGATCCTTTGAGAGTAAACGCAAGGTCACAGCCCGTGGTCACCTGGGAAATAAAAGAGCTGTGCAAAGAGGGAAAAAGGCGTCGGGTCCAGTTGCCGAAAGGTTCATCGAGTTCTTCGAGTGCCTTTTGATCCGACCTCAAGCCTAGTTTTCGCTTGGAGTAAATGAAGGCGAGAAGGGGTGGTTGAAGCCTCTCATCATTCATTAAGTGTGAGGTATGGAGGATCTGGTGAGCTGTCTGCCCGAAGGGGTCCTGTGTACCATTTTTTCCAAAGAAGTCATGCCGAAGTCCTCGACTAAATAGAAAAGTCTGCACACGCTAGCTCAACACTTAATGGCTCAGCTACTCTCCTTGCAGGATCCATACACAATTAAAGTGGCGTTTGAAGAAGGATATCAGTACGAGTTTGACTGAAGGGACACCAAGCCTTGGGTGACTGGGCACGCCTTTGTTAGGCGATTTTATCTGAGTATATAAACTCAATCTTTGTATTTTGTAAAGGATCGATGGTTGAACAAAGCTCCCGATTGTAAAGTTTTGATGAAGCGCTGGTCGCTCTGGTTAATGTATAAGGCATTGGAGACTTCTTACTTTATGAATGTCAGCCTATTTTCCATATCTTTGTTTACTGTGTTAGAACAGCTCGGAATTGGAGGATCCAGTCGAGTTGTAGCTGTTATAGGATGATGTAGGTTGGATCACTGTAACAGTTGCATTGTTTCTAATCGGTTCCTGTGATTTTCTTAGCACTGAACGACTCGGAATTGGAGGATTCAGTCGAGTCACCCTTCAGCTCCTTGAGGCTCTGGACCAAGAGGATCTTGGCTTCTGAGTTTTTCATCCTCAAGCTCCCGAAGGCCTGTCGCCCAAGGCAGTCTTGCTCGCCCTTCTCATAAGTCTTCCCTCTACCACCCTTTAATCATTTACTGACAAAAGTTGGATCAAGACCTCCCTTGCTTTCTACATACCAGGCCCGATTTCCTGAGTTAAAGCTATATCTTCTTGATTCCTTATCCATTCGATCACCCCATTAAACAAATCGTGACATAAGAGTGATGGGTGTTGGGCTATGCTCTTGCAAGCAATCCAGGAGTGACTTCCGTCGTCAACATTTCTGGCACCATTGCTGGGGACGAAGTTGAAGATTTTCCCTGGGCAGAATGACATTGAGCCTCTGATTCTGAAGGTGCATCAGACATTAGAGCCCTTCAAGATTGCTACTGTGCACCTAGCGACTCCACTGTGGTGACTCCAAGGTTTCCACATCACTGTTTCAGCTGTGGCTATTGTTAGCATACCTGAAAGCTGGCCCTAAGGAACTTTCTCGAGAAGGTTTCAGCAGCTGCTTTCTCAGCCTGAGAAGCTTCCTGGGGTAACAACAACATTAGGATCTGGCCTTTGATGGTGAACAAGGACCAGACACATTCGAAGTTGCGCATCTTTGACCCAGCGACTCCATGATTCAAGGATAGATTGGCGACTCCACTGGTTCGATATGAAGAAAATCCTTGCTCGCAGGTTTGCTCCTTTTAATTTTTCTACTATTCCTGGTTTTCCTAATGTTGTCCCCTCTCTGAATGAATGGGGTGATTATTTTCCCATATTTGGAAAGCGTGAAGATGAAAACCCTGCTCGGCACCTCAATGAGTTTCATGAACTCATGCATCAGTGGGAGATACATCATGAGGATGTATTACTGAAAATGTTCATGTTCTCGTTAGCAGGGGATGCTCGTAAATGGTATCATTCTNGAGATTATATCGTCGGCGGTCTAGATTCATCCATAAGAGAAAATCAGCGGTTGGCCGAAAATCGCGGCTAGCGGAGTTGTGCCGAGATTAGCGCAAATGCATCGCGCCCATATTATATGCAGGGAAGGATAGCAACTGTCCATCCAAAGGACGCGTGGCGCAAGATCTAGTCGCATCGGCGTTTCGGCAATCACGAGTTCAAAGGGTGAAGGTTCCGTGTTGTCCTATATCTCGAAACCCCGAACCCCGAAGGCGCCGAAGGTGCCGAAAGTTGGGCCCGCAATATTACATAGAAATCTTGGCCGTCCATCCACAGGAGACACCTAGCGCGTGATTAGGTTCCTCTCCGTTTCGCCCATAATGATTTTAAGGTGCAAAGAGAAGCTCCGTCATTTCCCGATGCACGAGGTGCCAGGAGTGTCCAAGACCCGGGCCCGCAGCATCATTGGGAGAGTTCAGAACCATCAGATTTAAAGGGATGTGTGGTGCCAGATTAAGCTGTCTCGGTGTTTCGCTCATCGCAATTTCAAGAAACAAGGATCAACTCCTTCTTATTTGCGAACGTCAAAAGCTCCTTTGAGAGTAAATGCAAGGTCATAGCCTGTGGTCACCTGAGAAATAAAAGAGTTGCGCAAAGGGGGCCAAAGGCGTCGGGTCCAGTTGCCGAAAGGTTCATCGCGTTCTCCGGGTGCCTTTTGATCCGACCTCAAGCCTGGTTTTCGCTTAGAGTAAATGAAGGCAAGAAGGGGTGGTTGAAGCCTCTCATCATTCATTAAGTGTGAGGTATGGAGGATCTGGCGAGCTGTCTGCCCGAAGGGGTCCTGTGTATCGTTTTTTCCAAAGAAGTCACGCCGAAGTCCTCGACTAGACAAAGAAGTCTGCACATGCTAGCTCAACACTTAATGGCTCAACTACTCTCCTTGCAGGAGCCATACACAGTTAAAGTGGCATTTGAAGAAGGATATCAGTACGAGTTTGACTGAAGGGACACCAAGCCTTGGGTGACTGGGCATGCCTCTGTTAGGCGATTTTCTCTGAGTATATAAACTCAGTCTTTGTATTTTGTAAAGGATCGATGGTTGAGCAAAGCTCCCGATTGTAAAGTTTTGATGAAGCGCTGGTCGCTCTGGTTAATGTATAAGGCATTGGAGACTTCTTACTTTATGAATGTCAGCCTCTTTTCCATCTCTTTGTTTACTGTGTTAGAACAACTCGGAATTGGAGGATCCAGTCAAGTTGTAGCTGTTATAGGATGATGTAGGTTGGATCAATGTAACAATTGCATTGTTTCTAATCGGTTCCTGTGATTTTCTTAGCACTGAACGACTCAGAATTGGAGGATCCAGTCGAGTCACCCTTTAGCTCCTTGAGGCTCTCGACCAAGAGGATATTGGCTTCCGAGTTTTTCATCCTCAAGCTTCTGAAGGCCTGTCGCCCAAGGCAGTCTTGCTCGCCCTTCTCACAAGTCTTCCCTCTACCACCCTTTAATCATTTACTGACAGAAGTTGGATCAAGACCTCCCTTGCATTCTACATACTAGGCCCGGTTTCCTGAGTTAAAGCTATATCTTCTTGATTCCTTATCCATTTGATCACCCCATTAAACAAATCGTGACATAAAACTGATGGGCGTTGGGCTCTACTCTTGCAAGCAATCCAGGAGTGGCTTCTGATGCTAACACCTTCCATACTCAATTCCAAAAGCACAGACATCAAAACTAACTAAAAATTTCCAACTAAAACAGAGTCGGTTACAGGTCTTGACTAACCTTCTACTGCCTAGGCATAGCTTCCATGAAACTAACAAAAACCAAAAGACTGAAACTAAGAGGCGTTTCAACACCTGGGGGTGCTCCTTCCCGCCATCTGCCTTGCCCTTGCTATCTTCCTTTGGGGAGACCGTGTGGGTCTTCCTAATTTGGGTTGGTGCAACTTGTCCATCCGCCAACGTGATTTCCATGTGATGAACATAGTGTAGGTAAAGGTGGAACTGAGCCGCCAACCTCTCCAACTTGTATTTTTGGTCATTCTCAACCTCTACCAACAGTTTGATGATTGTCTCCAGACTGTTGAGGCGACGTTGGATCTTGTCCAACACTGTCTTAGTTTCCTGGTTATCCTCCTGTCTTACTTCCCCCCATTCTAATTTCACTTTCCCGATCAACATCTTGGTTAGCTAGGCCATCTCTACCGCTTTTTGGTAGAGGGTTTCCCTAGGTCGCGTAGNCCTCTTTCTCGACCATTTTGGACTCTTTTCCTTTTAGATCTGTTTGATAATTCAAAAGATTAAAATTGCATTGCTTACTTGGGTGCTTGGTTTATATTTATAAGTGGAGCAATTTATTTTGCATTAGATCTTAATGCCCTTTCTTACATCAAATTCCATTTTGTATTTTAATTCTTTTATTTCTTTCAATATATCTTTGAGAAATCCAAAAAAAAAAAATTATAGATTAAAGATCTATAGTTTTTTTTTTTGATTTCTCAAAGATATATTGAACGAGATAATCCACAAGGTTTGGAAGCAAAAGTTAAACTAGATTTTTAAGCAAAAGTTAAACTATAAACCAATAACCTTTTCAAACGTTTTTTGGAAATTCACCTATTAAAGAAATATTTAAAAAAAACTTCATTAAAAAATATTTAAAAAACCTCATAAAAATGGAATGAGAAACCCATTAGTAAAAAAGGAAACAAGAAACAACATTACTCCATTGAAGTGGAGGAATCTATGGAAAAAAAAATATTGATGAAGTTATCTCAAAAAAGGATAGACTTCCTCTACTTCCTTCTTTTTCAAGAAATAAAGAAACCCACAAAGAAATAAAATTATGGAAATGCACAAGAATCTTCCTCTCAAACATCTTAAAGGAGAAGATCCTTCTCTTAGTATAGATGGGAGTCAATATCTACCATGCTATGCAACATTGAATGCTAAGTGAGGGCAGGTAACCACTATGCTACACAACATTGAATACTGAGTGAGGGCAGGTATCCACTATGCTACACAACATTGAATGCTAAGTAAGGGCAGGTATGTACCGCAGGAGTGTTCAATGTTGCTTAGTAGTGTGGATAATGTTTCCCTAGTATAAATATGCAATTAGATTAAATTAATGTGAAGAAGTACTCTCAAACATCTTAGGAGAAGATCCCTCCCCTAGTATAGATGACTGCCAATATCTACCTTGCTACACAACATTGAATGTTGAGTGAGGGAGGGTATCCATCTTGCTACGCAACATTGAATGTTGAGTGAGGGAGGGTATACACTCTGCTACACAACATTGAATGTTGAATGAGGGTGGGTATGCACTGTCATTGAATGTTGAATGTTGAGTGAGGGAGGGTATCCACCCTGCTACGCAACATTGAATGTTGAATGAGGGTGGGTATGCATTGTCATTGAATGTTGAATGTTGAGTGAGGGCAGGTATGCACCATCAGAGCATTCAATATTGAGTAGCAGGGTGGATAATGTTTCCCTAGTATAAATAGGCAAGTAGATTAAATTAATGTGAAGAAGTACTCTCAAACATCTTAGGAGAAGATCCCTCCCCTAGTATAGATGGTTGCCAATATCTACTTTGCTACACAAAATTGAATGTTGAGTGAAGGCCGGTATCCATCTTGCTATGCAACATTGAATGTTGAGTGAGGGCAGGTATCCACCCTGCTATGCAACATTGAATGTTGAATGAGGATGGGTATGCATTGTCATTGAATGTTGGATGTTGAGTGAGGGTGGGTATGTACCATCACAACATTCAATGTTGAGTAGCAGGGTGGATAATGTTTTCCTAATATAAATAGGCAAATAAATCAAATTAATGTAAAAAATAAAAAAAAATGGTTTTTTCTTCCAAAAATTTTAGATCTTTTTAAAATTAATGTGAAGAAATATTAAAATAATATTTTTTTCTTTTAAAAATTTTAAATATTTTTTAAATGACTTTAAATATTTTTTTATAAGTTCTTTCACATGTAAGATGGTGTAAGATGATTTAGGGAAAACTATTAAGAAAAGAGAATTTTAAATATGATGGTATTGTTAGATTTTTAAAATTATTTTAATGTAGTTGATTCAAAATATGTAATTTTAATGACAAGGTATATAAAAAATATATTCTACTTTTATGTAATTTTAATGAGAGATTATATAAAAATTATATTTTATTTTTATTAGAGTTTTTTTATAATTATTTTTAAAACAATAATATTTTTAATTTTTAATATGGATATTCATATAAAATAAAATAAACATATTTTTATTAAATTATTGTAAATTGTTTTTAATAGTTTATATGAAGAGCATCCAATTAAGGTGTAATTATTATTATTATTTTATTTCACTTTAAATTTGATAAAGTAAGTATAATTTTATTTTATTTTTCCATTTTATATTAAGTTTCTATTTTTTTTAAAATAAACTGACTTTATTTTTATTTTTTTAACTGTAACGGATATGGGATTTATTTAGCTGAAAAGAAAATGGGTCTTTGCCTAAGCGACCCTTATTATAATGTTGTTTTCTAGCTGCCTCTACTTATGGTTTACAACATTCTCAGGGAATTTGGATGAAGATTTCATTGTTTACAATCAATAGTCCTTTCATAAGTGTGCTATCTTTGTTCGCCATCTGATCAGCTTCACTGTTTGACCTTCTTAGAATATGATAAAACTTGCACGAGTTGAAGTCTAGGAGGACTCTCGTCAATCTGTCCAAGGTTTTGTCTAGGCTGGCGTTGCTGAACCGTGCCTCCGTGTTTAAGTTTTTTATTATTATCTCTGAGTCTCCAAAAACTTGAAGGTCTTTGACTCCTTTTTCTCTGGCAATAAGGCAAGCTTTGATAAGCCCTAGTAACTCAGCTTGATTGTTGGATTTCTGACCTAATCCCCAACAGAAATAGTCTCTTGTGGTCCCGTTCGGGGATTAGATGACCCCCCCAGCGCCAGCTACACCGGGGTTTCCTTTGGACGCCCCATCAAAGAAAATTGTGGTTATATTTTTAATCCGCCACCAAGACTGGAATTTGTCATCATCATCTCTTATACGCCAATCTATTTTGACTGTTTGTGGGGAAAGGAGTTGCTTACTCGGATAAGGCACAAGAGGGCTTAGCCACCTCTTTTCCTCTGGCTGTAACGGATGAGCCTCTTTAAAATATTGTTGTTGGGCAGCTTCCAGGAGGAAAGATTTAGCTTTTGCAACTACTTGCAACGGGGAGTGTCACACCTCTTTAAAAATCTGATGATTGTGTGCCAGCTAAATCTGCCAAAATACATATTTGGGGATAGCTGTCTAGATTTTGTGCCAGAATGACTTGGAGGGAATTCGCTGGGGATAGATACGACTCCAAGAGGCAAAGAGTTCTGCAAAAGAGTTCTGGGGAGGGATTGTGATCTGAAAGTCCTGTAGCATGAGACCCCAAACCTCTTTAGCAAAAGTACAGTCCATGAAAAGATGTTGGGATGTTTCAGAGTTATTTCTACATAACATGCACCTGTGTGGCCCCGCTATGTTCCTTTTCTCCAGATTATCTCCCATTAGAAGTTTATTGTGGACCAGGGTCCAGAAGAAGAAGTTCAATTTTGGTATGGCTAGCGGTTCCCAGACGTTTTTCCAGAAAGCCGGAGTTTGACTGTTGTTTCTTGAAGCCTGCAATGCTCTATATCTTGCTGCTGTGGTGTATACACCTGTCTGGCCCCATCCCCAGCTATCTTTCATGGTCCTATTGACAGGGGCGACGTCCTCCAGCATATCTTCGAGCATGGATTGTTGCAGAGATAATCGGGCTGGGACTCCATGAAAATCCCATCCTGCCCAATCTCCACGCTGATCCCATTTCGAGAGATCATATAAGCTGTTTACTCCTGCTCTTTCCAACCAGGCTCTGGTTGGACGACCATTGACTAATGGGGAAACCAACAGATTGTCAATGCATGCTTTAATTAGCTAAACAAAGTGAGGCGAGAAGCCGAAGGAGAGAATAACATTGCACAGGAAAGAGCGGTTAACTCTGTCAAACGCATTTGCCATATCTAATTTTATCAACATACCTTTCTCTTTCTGCTGAATGCTTGAATGTATTATCTCCTGGACTTGGATTACATTGTCCAATATGTGCCTTCCTTACACAAAGCCACCTTGTGGGCTGGAGATCAGTCTTTTTAGAAGCAGCTTGATCCGGTTTTCCAGTAGTTTAGCCAGGATCTTGTAGGATGCGTTACACAGTGATATGGGCCTAAATCTTGCAAATGTTTCAGGGTTGGAGTCTTTGGGAATTAATGCGAGGTAAGTGGAGTTGGTTCCTCCTCCTACCTTGGCTTTTTTCATAAACCCGTTTATCATTTTCTGAAGATCATCCTTGATAATATGCCAAGAAGATTTGTAAAAGTGGATTGTGAATTCGTCAGGCCCAGGTGCCTTATCTGCCTCCATGGACCAAATTACTTTGATGATTTCTTCCTCGGTAGTTGGTCTACAGAGTAATGCGTTGTCTTCAAAACTGATGAGAGAAGGGATATTAGAGAGGAGATCGACAACTTCCTTGTCATTACTTTGAATATCTTCTCTTTATAAATTCCTGAAATGAGACTCTGCAGTAGCTTTGACTTGGTTGAAACCTTTGCAGACTTGGCCATCCACTGTTTTTATTTCTGCTATATGATTCCTGGACAGTCTCGCTCTATATTGCCGGTGGAAAAAAGAGGTGTTCCTATCCCCTGCCTTCAGCCAGAGACTTTTGGATTTGAGTCTCCAATATTCTTCTTCACTTCGAAAAGATTGATATGTGGATCGTTGCACTTTTATTTCTTTTTCCAACATCTCTGCTGTGATGTCTTTGCTTTCCATATCTGTTTGCAGGGTTTGCAATGACTGCACTGCTTCTTTTCTTTGTTTGATAGGAGTTGGGGTTGGTTTATTTATCTAGTCCTTCAGAGCTTGTTTTGTAGCTTTCAACTTTTTCTCCCATACATAGCTTGAGGATCCAGAGAAGGAATTGGCCCATGTTGTTTTTACTATCTCTAAAAAGCCGTCTCTCTCGATCCATAAAGGGCTGAATCGAAAAGGAATAGGGCCCATGTCTTCTTCTTCTTCCAGGAGAAGCTGTATTGACTTATGGTCTGAGGTAAGTTTAGTCAGAATTTTGGTGATGATGATCTTATTGTTCATCATTATAGCACTTTGCACCAGGAATCGATCTAAACGGGCAGAAATATGGTCCAAACCCATCCTATTATTGGACCAAGTATACATGCCTTGGACAGGGTTGAAGTCTAAAAGGTCCCAGGATTGTGTGATCTCCTCTACCTTGGGCAGCATGGGGTCTCTGTTGCTGGAGCCCCCCCTCTTTTCTTTTGCTTTCATTACAATATTCAAATCCCCGGCTATGATGATATTGCTGGGAGAAACTTCCTCTAAAAAGGCCGAGAGAGAGTTCCAACATTCTCATTTTTCAGCGTAGGAAACAAGTACATAAAGATTAAAGAGAGAGATGGAAAACTTGCTTGCTTTGTGCTTCAATTCCATGTATATCCAATGCTGGGTTTCATAATGCTTATTCAAATGGAATAGGTCTTTGGTCCAAAGAGTTGCCAACCCTCCAGAGGTTCCCCTTGAACTGACTGCTTTGCCTGATCTTTTATTCCACTTTGTTCCACTGATCTCTAGAATGGSTTKCCCTTCTATTTTGGTCTCCTGGAGCATGAGAATATCTGAGGGTGTTTCTTTCAAAAGGTCCTTGAMTGCTTCTATTTTGGAGGGATTCCCCAGTCCTCTACAGTTCCAAGAGACGAGATTCATTATTTACTTGATGGGGGAGGGGGGGGGRGTGGTGTTGGGACCTCCCTTGGAAGGCCTTGGTTTGGTGTTTCGCCCAATAGACATTTCTATTGTAGACTGACTTCCTTGTGTTTTGTACCTTTCTGCCTCTTCCTCCCTCTTTTMTTTACGGGATTTCCTTCCTTCTTTTTTCGAAGGACGCTCATAGGTTTCATCCTCTGAAGATCCTGAGCTTTCCACTGGATTTTTCCTTGCGATTTCTGCATAAGAAGGATTGGAGGGGCTGCCTTGATTGGCTTCAATCTGATTTGCTTCCCCTCCCTCTTCGTTTGAAGATGGTATTTCTGCCTGTTCCACATTCTCCTGGGTTGGTTTTKCTTGATTATTCTGAGCACTTTCTGTCCCTTTTGGAGTTGCATCYGTTTCTTGGCCGGTTCTGGATCTGCTAGGACCAYCGGTAGTATGACCTTTACCTGTGCCTTTTTTTGTGTTTGCATTTTTCTGAACTAGGGTCCATTAATCCCCATTTTGATTGTCTACTTGTTCCTCRGCTTTCTTCTTGCAATGCTTTGCAAAATGTCCGTACTCGTGACAATGTMTGCATTTAAAAGGTAGTTGTTCGTATTCCAACTCCTGGACATGCGTCCACCCCGCTAYAGTGAGATTGATTGCTTTAGGAAGCCCCTCTTCTAAATCAAMTTCTACGCAGATACGGGTTCAAGAATACTGATCCTTTCTTGCAGCTTGGTCTATGTATTTTCCCAGYGCATTACCAATGATCTGAAGGGATTTTTGATTCCAGCAATGGAGAGGTAGGTGAGGGAGCCTRACCCAAACCGGGACAACAGAGGGGACGTCTTGGGTGGGGTCAAAATCTGGAGACCATTTGTTTAGATAAAGACCCTGAGGTCCCATAAAATATGGCYCATTTTTGAAGATTAATCCTCTGTCGTCCGGGTTTTCGAAGACAAACACAAAGAAACCCTTTCCTACGAAAAAGATTTTGACTCCCTCTTTGATCAATGGCTTCCAATTCCTTTGAGTCCACTCCTCCACCGATTTGGGGGATGGCTAGAGGCCCGTGAACTGGCCTATGAGACCTCTCTTGGCCAAGTTCAAGGCCGCTTTGCAGGTTTCTTCTTCCGGCAGGGCCACAAAAGGGATTGCGTCCATTTTCCTTACAAACTTCTGCTGACTCGCCGAGGGCGGGCGCTTAGGGACAACAGCAACCATGGTTCTGAAAGCGAGAACCTCCGGGGGCGGATTTGGATCCCCAGGGGCGTCCATGATCTAGAAGAGCGTCGTATGCCAATCGAGAGGGCGCAGAGGCCTCAGGGGAACACTGTAGCAGCCTGCAACCCTATCGCAAGCTATGACCTAAAAATGACTTTATTTTAACCTCACTACTCTTAATACAATTATGTAAAATATAAATTATATATAAAAAGTAAAAAAAATGAATTGAATAGTAAATATACTTTACAATTAAAAAAAAAATTCAATAAAATGCCTTGAACAGTAAATGTAAGGCACAATAACAAAAATTCAATCCATTTATAAAGTGATTTCCAAAAACACTTTTCAATGGGTTGCATTATCATATTATTTTTGTTTGTTTCAAAGGTAGACAGTCGTCAAAATGGTTGATATTTTATTTTTTCAAATCAAATGTGAACATCATAGATTATATTAAATATGTAATTAGTTAAGTTTATATTAAATATATAATTGAATAACATCTTAACAATGATGTAATTATTTTAATAAAGTAATGAACACCGTAGATTATATTAAATATGTAATTGGTTAAGTTTAAATTAAATATATAATTGAATAACCACTTACAATGATGTAATTATTTTAATAAAGTAAAGTTTTGTGAGTAATTTTTTTTTTAAATAAAAGGCCATTGTAAGTGTAAGTGGGAGTATTTATTTGACCTATATTTTCTAACAATTATACTTTCCGTGAAACTTTGTTGTATGCACTAGCACGCCACAACCACAAAAATAAAATTTTCTCTCAACAAACAATTATACATTTTAATATCATGAACACCCCATTTTTTTTTCTTAAAGAACCATATAACAAATCAGGTAACACAACTTTTAGATTGATGCACATAAAGTTCCATGGATAATTTGAGGTTAAATATCGTTTATCCCACTTTTGGAGATATACATTTTCCACCATGTTCCATATGATGTATGTTGCATTGTCAAATAGGCCCTTACTTTGTGGACACTATGGAAAATAATGCTAGAATGCCTCATCAAACCCATCAATACTCCATCGTCGTACTTCCTTTGCCTTAAAATTGTTGTCCATGCTTAAAACACCATAACTTTAATCGTGAATTATTTTTTTACATCCAAAAAAATATAATGAAATAAAATGCAATCTGCATGATTTCAATCAATTGTAAAAACATATTTTATATAATTTTATTTAGTATCTATGATGTACATAGTACCTTTTGCATCATTATTGGGCTTATGGGGTATTTATTAGATAATTATTAGTCGCTGTCGAAGGCGTAGAGGGACTGTAGTGATCAATAATTTGTTGACTTCATATTAGTTTGTCCTTTGACTAAAAATATTTGCATAATTTTTATTGTTGGAACTTGAGAACTAAAAACATTGATTTGTGTATAATAAAAAAATACCATATATGTCATGATTTGATTGGATAACAGATTGGAAGTCTTATTGTCAGCTTCACTATTCCCAATGTTTTATATGTTAGCATATCCAAAGTTTTTGATCATCTACGGTCTTTCTGAATTTTTACTATCTTTTTGAAATGTTTAGATATCCAAAGTTTTGAGCATCGAGAGTCGGTTTTTTATTAGTTCACTTCATATTAGTTTGTCCTTTGACTAAATTTTTTTTTGCACAGTCTCTATTGTTCGAACTATTATTACTATTTTTTTTTATTGTTATTATTATTTTATATTATTATAAAATAATGTAGTAATTATTTTGCGTACGTAACAGACCTGCCGCACTGCATTCTTTCTTAAATGTTTACACAACGTGAGGCCCTTTGGTGGTCCTGATAGACTTAAATGTTTACCTAACAGGCCTCACAGCCTTAAATGTTTACTTAACAGGCCTGTTACAATACATTTTCCTCCGATTTTTTTTATGCAATGTTCTCTATAATGAATATGGGCAATATTGTTCTTTAGCGGCATTACTGGTTAACTGGTTGATGCTTGCTCATTGCTTGTTCACTAGTTTATTGTTTGTCTGTTTTTGTTGCTCTTGTTTGCCTATTGGTCTTGTTGCAGTTTGCACGCTTGCAATTCCGCAACCACAATTGGAACTGCACTTATTTCATTCCTCGTTGACGGGTGGGTTTCGGAGCCATGTTTAGCTTCCTATTCGTTGTTTGTTGTTTTCTCTTTGCAGTTTGCAAGTGAGAAATTTCAATACTGGAGATGCCTGACTCAAAATCCTCTTGCAGAACATCTTTGTATGTGAGGAGAAAATACGATTTCCTTTTCTTGTATGTCACTGTGGCTGCAATGGAGGTGGGTTCCGTGTCGAACATTGGCGATCAGGATTACAGTCCYGCGTCTCTGGTCRTAGTAGTCACATACAAAGATGGGCTGCAAGAGGATTTTGATCACTCAGAGTATTGAAAAATACCAACCGTGCAAAATGCAAATTTCTTAATTGTTTATGCAGTGGRAGGCCTTTGGACGATCCTCACATCTTTAAATGTTTACTTGACAKGCCTCACAGCCTTAAATGTTTGCTTAATAGGTGTGTTACAATACATTTTCCTCCAATTTTTTGATACAATCTTGGGTGTAGTGAATTTGTCCAATAATGTTCTTCACCRACGTTCTTGGTTGACTGGTTGATTCTTGCTCATTGGTTCGTTRGATGCTGCTTATTGTTGTTTGATTCARCTTTGCAGAGTTGAGGTCCTRCAGCTGCAGTTGGGCCTTTTGGTGCTTGTTCACTGGTTTGTTGTTTGTTGCTTGCTCTTGTTTGCTTCAATTTTGCAAGGTTGGGGTCCTACATCTGTAGTTGGACGTATTGTTGCAGTTTGCAAGCTAGGGGTTGCGCTTCTGTCCTTCCCCATTCACCAGTGGGTCTCAGTGTTATGGTTGTATTCCTGCATTGCTTAACAGGCCCGTTACAATACATTTTCGTTCGATTTTTTTTTTCTTCTGCAATGTTGTCTGCAGTGAATATGGAAAATAGTGTTCTTTAGCGACATTACTGATTCACTGGTTGATGCTTGCTCGTTGCTTGTTAACTGGTTTCTTTTTTGTCTGTTGTTGTTTCTCTTGTTTTCCTATTGTTGTTATTGCAGTTTGCACGCTTGGGATTCTGCAACCGCGATTGGAACTGCGCTTATGTCATTCCCCATTGACGAGTGGGTTTCGTTGCTAGGTTTACGTTCATATTTGTTGTTTTCTATTTCTAGTTTGCAAGTGAAAAATTTAAATACTGGAGATGCCAGAGTCAAAATTATCTTGCAGGACATCTTCGTATGTGAAGAGAAAATTCAATTTCCTTTTTTATATGTCACTGGGTGTTATGGAGGTGGGTTCTGAGAAGTCACATACAAAGATGTTCTGCAAGAGGATTTTGATCTCTCCTAGTATTGAAAATGCTTACTTGCAAACTGGAAAAAAAAACGCACACACGCAATGAATAAGGATGCAACCATGGTAGTGAAACTTACCCGTGAATGGGGAGCGACATAAGCATAGTTCCAATTGTGGATGAAGAATGTGAACCATGCAAACTGCAACTTTCTTAAATGTTTACACAATGGGAGGCCTTTGCACAGTCCTCAGTCTTAAATGTTTACCCGACAGGCCTCACAACCTGAAATGTTTTCTTAACAGGCGTGTTACAATATATTCCTCTAATTTTTTTATACAATCTTGTTTGCAGTAAATTTGGGCAATATTGTCTTCGTACTTGTTCATTGGTTTGTTGTTTTCCGCTTGCTCTTCTTTGCTTCAACTTTGCAGGGTTGGGGTACTGCATCCGCAGTTGGACATGTTGTTGCAGTTTGCAGGCCAGTGAATGTGCTTCTGTCCTTTCCCATTCATCGGCGAGTCTCGGTGCCATGGTTGCATTCTCATTCATTGGTTGTTGTTTACTATTTCCAGTTTGCAAGTAGTAAGAAATTTCAATGTTGGGAATTCCTGAGCCAAAATCCTCTTGCAGAACATATTTTGTATGTGACTACTACGACCAGAGAAACAAGAGTGTGACATTGTCCTGGTGTTGTTATTGGGGTCATTGTTCCCCAGAGATCCCACCTCTTTTGCAGCCATAGTGACATGGAAAAGGTTGAAAAATCTATGACAAGTGCATTCAGAAGAATACATGAAGAACATGAAAGAAATCATATTGATACTATGAAAAAAATACGTGCACTTGGAAATACATTGCTTACTCTTCAACAAATCTCTGCTCAACAAACAATCGATGTTGCACTTTCCCTGCCCCTGGACTGTGGTTCAAGGAAATGTGTCTTCACAAACACATCTCCACTTGAGAAACGGAAATTGGAACATGGTTTTACAGTTGGGCCACCAAAAAATACTATTAAGATATAATAATATGAAAAAAAATGCAATAGATATAAACAACATCTCTTTTGACTTGAACCAGAGTTTGTCGAGCTACAATTATATTTCATAGTTGAGAATGTTTTTCCCATAGTTAATGTGTTTCTATGGCTTCATAATTATGATACTAAGTGTTGTTATGTGAGGGATAAAGTTCTTATCTCCCTTTCTTTTTCCTCTTCTATACTTGCCCGTTTTTCTCTTTTCTTCTTCCCCTCTATTATGCGTTTCTGGTTCTATACTTAGTCGTGTTTCTGTGCTCACAGGTTCCCGAGGTGGCGAATTGACAAATCCCCATCTCCATATATATCTTCACATCACGAGTCCGACTGATCGTCGTTCGTTTTCATGCTTAGCCAATTTTATGAACGCAGGTTCGTGGATAGGCGCTATCGAACTCTGGTGCCCCGTGTTCGGGGTATACATCTTGCACCCAAAACTTCGGTGATCTACAATTCGACCCTAGACTCCTCGAACTCGCAATCCTAAATATACCTACGATGACTCCATCTGATCGACCCGCCTTTCCATACTTAGTTGAGTCTTCAAAGTTTCGCGGGTTCACGGACTCCCGGGTTCACAAAAGTTTAAAATCATTTTTCGCTCCCCTCCATCCCCGCCACCTTCCGCCCTTCCCAATGCACATTAATTATGATTTTACTAGTGACAACTCACCAGACAAGTTTGAAAATATTGGCATTAATAAGAGGAAAGATCGAGGACATTTCCCATTAAAACACATTAACAAGCGAATATTATGGGATCTGATGATTTTTTTGCGTCCATCTTGAATTGGCAAAAAAATGTTGGTTATTTTAGTTTTTTTAAGGCATCATCATAGTAAGAGAGCAATATTATACTACCCCAGTGTTACCCACAAATGTTTCATGTCATTTGAGAATATGCTTGCATATGGAAATGTTAACTCATGTTATTAGAGACTATTCAACATACATATTCGAAAAAAATTGCATTAATAGGCGAAAAGATCGAGGATATCTGCCATTAAAATGAATTAAACCAAGATTTACAGAAGATTATACTATCATCCTCCAACGTTCATTTTAAATACTTATTCCCATTTCCCTCTATCATCGAAAAGTTAGGCTTTAAGGTGCCTTCGTTGTAATGTTCCTGGTCATCCACAAGTGAGACAACTTAGAGATGCCATTCAGGCCCAATTGAAAGATGAGGGAATGGTTTTATGTGACATCATCTTTGAGAGAAAAAAATCATGTTAGCCAACAGAAACTCAGACACAAAAAATTCAAGTATCTTGTGATTGGTATTCTCCCTGTATTCAATGCTTTGGTTGGTTGAAAGGCCTACTTGAAGATTTGTATGTTGAACTTCTTTGTTTTGTTACAGGAAATTGGAAGGGACTTCCAAGTCACCTACAAAATGATCCTTTGTTTAAGTATATAGCTTCTTCCAACAACACAGATTTAGCAAGTGTATCAAATCCTGCAGACCACACAAGAATTTATCTTTCTTCAGAGGAGTCACACATATTGTGGCTTGCAAAATGGTCTGGAATATTTGGAAATGACACCAAATATTACTTCATGCGCGAATATACTCAGAAGGAAATTATAAATTTGGATCCTCACGAATGTGAGAAACTGTATGGGTGGTTGAATCAACATCCTAAAATTACAGAAGTTTCTATTTCAAATTTTGTTGAGCGACTTTTGGGTATGGTAATAGACTTGACAGAAAGTTAGATTCTTTGTCAAAGTTTGTTCACCAACCTCTATATGTAGTAACAGACTACACATACAATCAACTTTCTATCGGTACTGCACATTTTTTTCACTATTCCTATGCATATGATTGCATCTAGGTCGTAGACATTTGTTGGCATAGGAGCAGAACCAGGGTTCAACACTTCAACAACACACCAAAAAATCCCTAACTACCGACCCTTTTGAAAGAACCTGCGAAGCAGATGAAGTCTCACCCAAGGTAGAGGCAGTGGGGTTTGCAGGACTCAGGTGTCTACAACCAAGATGGGACACAGATCTGTGATTACAACACTTAACATAGCACTTAGACAACAAAATGCATTAGTTCATGAGTCTCATTCACATCGCAGATCGAACCCTAAGTATAGAACAACATAGTAACAATAAATATTAATCCCTTAAAATCTCTTAGCACATAGCATTAGCTCAGATCTAAAATTCAAATACCATTAAGCACTAAGAAACAACATTAGATGTATTCATCATACATTATAACAACAACACTAGGCATAAATCACATAAACAACATCGTACAAAGCACATCAAGACACAGTATATACGTGGTTCACCCCAGTGTGGGGCTACGTTCACCAACTTCATCTTCTTCTTTATTAGTCTTCAAGCTCCTTACACTCATTTTCTCCTATGCACAAAGCAACAGAGCCAAACCCGCAGTGGACAGGTGATCTGCACACAACGCACTAGATCCACCTTCTCCAAAATCAGGTAAAGGCACAGAGCCAACTCCTTAATAGCACAAAACCTTACTTTACACAACCATATTGCACAAAGCAACTTCCAATCTCTTACACTAAGACAAACATAGAAGTAGCAAACGGGAATAGACCTGTATCAGGTGAGTACAAGAACCTCAAGTTATAGAAGTAGAGAGAGTTATAGAAGTAGCAGATGGGAATCGACCTATATCAGGCGAGTACAAGAACCTCAAGTTACAGATTTCTCCAGTACAAAAAAACAAAAAAATATTACATCAAGTAAGTCATTTTCTATTTCTATTCATCATCTGGTAACACTGGCATTCTCCTGATATATGTATGGCGACAGGTTTCCATTTTTTAAATGGATTTCTTTTCAAATTAATCGACATGAAGCATAGACTTCTTTGCTTTGGCTTAGAGATATGTGTCTTTGCACGAGGAGAGAGACCCCATATTCACGGGTTGTTTTAAATAATAATAGTATGAGATGACGATGATCCCGTATATTCAAACATTACTTTCGGCTTCAAGGGAATTTAAATTCAAAGTATTTCCCATTCGAGGAATTTTCTGGTATTAATTGCATCGCTCACTTTCAAGCTCAATGCCAAAGTCTTACACGAGCAGGATTTTCGCAGAAAGGAACATATATTTTACTTTTACACGACGCCTGATGATTCTCACATGATCACGAGGCATATTGTTGCATTGAATAGTGAATGATTATACAGGCTATCTCTTGGAAATTCTCTAATAAATTCTGAGATCAAAATCTTCTAAGCGTGTCATTGAAATCAAGTCACGACGAGATTCAATGTATATTTCTGTGAAATCCAAATATCCGTGTAAGAGTTGAGAGAGTTTACAGAACAAAGCTGAAGCATAGAGAGTTATGGCGCCACCTAAGGGAGTAACATCTACATCAGGGATGAAGAAACAACGTAGTAAGCCGACTGCAATGCCAGTTCAAGAAGAATCCTTGAGCGTGGAGTAGCCAATAAAATTTCCCCGACCATATGTGCCACCCAGAAAACCCACATTGAAGCAGGTCAGACTACATAAGGAATCCAAGTATTCCATGGTTACATTAGTGATTGCCCATGGGGTCGTTGTCGAGGGTGACATGATAGGAGCAATAGAGAGCTTTAGATACTCGGACCATGACCTGTCAGATGCGAAGAATTTTCTAGATCTAGCGCCCCAGAACTATTTGCACAAAATAATGAGACTCAAATCACTGGTAATGACACTCGAGCCAAAGGAATGGACCACAAGGTTCCATCGAGTAGGGATTATAAATCTATTGGAGATACCCCATTTTGGTAGGAGTGCGGAAATCAACGCATGTGTTAAGTTGTTCCTTAGTTGTGTCCATGGAGGATTCCTGTGGCGGGACGAAGCTGTGTCGATAAATACACATTTGATTGCATGGATCACAAGATTACCTACACAAGGCGAGGACCCTTTGCCATTATTCACAGATAAGGACAACAAGAAATCATTGTCATAGAGGATCGAGGAGAAGTATGGAACATATAGAGGATCACATGGGATCAATGTGGCGAGCATCAATGATGATACAGTAAGGTTTTCGACACAAGTGTTGGCGTGTAAGCTACTAAGAAAATGTCCCAAAGATCAGGTACCAACGAGAGCCATAGTAGTAGTGGAGAAGTGTGTAGCAGGAGTAATGATGAGTTGGTCGACCTTTTTGGTCAATCAGTTTTTGACGGACAACTGGGAGTCACGGGAGAAAGGAACAAAGTTCCACTATGCATGGTTATTAATCTTGATAGCACTGACTGTATGGATGGAGCCTGAAGAGACAAAGTTCTTGGAAGGAATCCATAACACGTTTTTGGCAATGAGATATATGTCTTTATGGAATACTACACATAAGGATTAACAAATGGAAAGAATTAAATGTGAGTACAGTTGGATTAGACAACAGGTTTGGACTTGAAAAAGAAGATAACAGTTGGCAATGGGCTATTAAAGTAGATAAACGGACGACGAGTAAAGGTTATTGTTGCTTGATATTTGAAGATAATAAAGAGGAGAGAAAAATAGTCATGTAAGAGCTGAGAGAGTTTACATAACATAGCTGAAGCATAGAGAGTTATGGGGCTACCTAAGGGAGTAACATCTACATCAGGGACAAAGAAACAATGTAGTAAGCTGACTGCAATGCCAGTTCAAGAAGAAGCCTCGAGCGTAGAGTAGCTAATAAAATTTCCCTAACCGTATGTGTCACCCAGAAAACCCACATCGAAGCAGGTCAGACAACATAAGGAATCCAAGTATGCCATGGTTACACTAGTGGTTCCCCATGGGGTCACTGTCGAGGGCGACATGATAGGAGCAATAGAGAGTTTGAGATACTCGGACCACGACCTGTCAGATGCAAATAATTTTCTAGATCTAACACCCCAGAACTATTTTCTCACAATAATGAGACTTGAATCACTAGTAATGACACTCGAGCCAAAGGAATGGACCACATGGTTGCAACGAGTAGGGATTCTAAATCTATTGGAGATACCCCATTTTGGTAGGAGTGCGGAAATCAACGCACATGTTAAGTTGTTGCTTAGTTGTGTCCATGGAGGATTCCTATGGCTGGACGAAGCTGTGCCGATAGATACATAGTTGGATCACAGGATTACCTACACAAGGCAAGGACCCTTTTCCATTATTCACGGAAAAGGACAACGAGAAAGCATTGTCAGAGAGGATCAAGGAGAAGTATGGAACATATAGAGGAGCACGCGGGATCGATGTGGCGAGCATCAATGACGATATAATAAGGTTTGTGACACAAGTGTTGGCATGTAAGCTACTAAGAAAATGTCCCAAAGATCAGGTACCAATGGGAGCCATGGTAGTAGTCGAGAAGTGTGTAGCAGGAGTAATGATGAATTGGTCGACCTTTTTGGTCAATCCATTTTTTATGGACTACTCGGAGTCACAGGAGAAAGGAACAAAGTTCCACTATGCATGGTTATTAATCTTGATAGCACTGACTGCATGGATGGAGCCTAAAGAGACATAATTATTGGAAGGAATCCATAAGACGTTTTTGGCAGTGAGATATATGTCTTTATGGAATACTACACATAAGGATGAACAAATGGAAAGAATTGAATGTGAGTACAGTTGGATTAGACAACATGTTTAGGCTCAAAGAAGAAGATAATAGTTGGTAGTGGGCTATAAAAGTACATGTAATGTTCTCGACTTGGCTAGTCTAGGAAACATTGCTAATGTGTGTGTAGGATCAAAGGTTTACAACATATAAATGATCATACAAATAATAAATGTGACAAAGGACTGCAAAGTTTTTATTATGATATCTCTGTGGATTACAAAATGGCCAAATGCGGCTGAATAAACTGAAAATACTCGATTAGATCAACAGACAAAGGATCTTAGCTGGAATACAAATAAGCAACTACAACTGAATAAAATAACAACACTCGGCTAGATCAAAAGACAAAAGGATCTTAGTCAGANGAGCGTGGAGTAGCCAATAAAATTTCCCCGACCATATGTGCCACCCAGAAAACCCACATTGAAGCAGGTCAGACTACATAAGGAATCCAAGTATTCCATGGTTACATTAGTGATTGCCCATGGGGTCGTTGTCGAGGGTGACATGATAGGAGCAATAGAGAGCTTTAGATACTCGGACCATGACCTGTCAGATGCGAAGAATTTTCTAGATCTAGCGCCCCAGAACTATTTGCACAAAATAATGAGACTCAAATCACTGGTAATGACACTCGAGCCAAAGGAATGGACCACAAGGTTCCATCGAGTAGGGATTATAAATCTATTGGAGATACCCCATTTTGGTAGGAGTGCGGAAATCAACGCATGTGTTAAGTTGTTCCTTAGTTGTGTCCATGGAGGATTCCTGTGGCGGGACGAAGCTGTGTCGATAAATACACATTTGATTGCATGGATCACAAGATTACCTACACAAGGCGAGGACCCTTTGCCATTATTCACAGATAAGGACAACAAGAAATCATTGTCATAGAGGATCGAGGAGAAGTATGGAACATATAGAGGATCACATGGGATCAATGTGGCGAGCATCAATGATGATACAGTAAGGTTTTCGACACAAGTGTTGGCGTGTAAGCTACTAAGAAAATGTCCCAAAGATCAGGTACCAACGAGAGCCATAGTAGTAGTGGAGAAGTGTGTAGCAGGAGTAATGATGAGTTGGTCGACCTTTTTGGTCAATCAGTTTTTGACGGACAACTGGGAGTCACGGGAGAAAGGAACAAAGTTCCACTATGCATGGTTATTAATCTTGATAGCACTGACTGTATGGATGGAGCCTGAAGAGACAAAGTTCTTGGAAGGAATCCATAACACGTTTTTGGCAATGAGATATATGTCTTTATGGAATACTACACATAAGGATTAACAAATGGAAAGAATTAAATGTGAGTACAGTTGGATTAGACAACAGGTTTGGACTTGAAAAAGAAGATAACAGTTGGCAATGGGCTATTAAAGTAGATAAACGGACGACGAGTAAAGGTTATTGTTGCTTGATATTTGAAGATAATAAAGAGGAGAGAAAAATAGTCATGTAAGAGCTGAGAGAGTTTACATAACATAGCTGAAGCATAGAGAGTTATGGGGCTACCTAAGGGAGTAACATCTACATCAGGGACAAAGAAACAATGTAGTAAGCTGACTGCAATGCCAGTTCAAGAAGAAGCCTCGAGCGTAGAGTAGCTAATAAAATTTCCCTAACCGTATGTGTCACCCAGAAAACCCACATCGAAGCAGGTCAGACAACATAAGGAATCCAAGTATGCCATGGTTACACTAGTGGTTCCCCATGGGGTCACTGTCGAGGGCGACATGATAGGAGCAATAGAGAGTTTGAGATACTCGGACCACGACCTGTCAGATGCAAATAATTTTCTAGATCTAACACCCCAGAACTATTTTCTCACAATAATGAGACTTGAATCACTAGTAATGACACTCGAGCCAAAGGAATGGACCACATGGTTGCAACGAGTAGGGATTCTAAATCTATTGGAGATACCCCATTTTGGTAGGAGTGCGGAAATCAACGCACATGTTAAGTTGTTGCTTAGTTGTGTCCATGGAGGATTCCTATGGCTGGACGAAGCTGTGCCGATAGATACATAGTTGGATCACAGGATTACCTACACAAGGCAAGGACCCTTTTCCATTATTCACGGAAAAGGACAACGAGAAAGCATTGTCAGAGAGGATCAAGGAGAAGTATGGAACATATAGAGGAGCACGCGGGATCGATGTGGCGAGCATCAATGACGATATAATAAGGTTTGTGACACAAGTGTTGGCATGTAAGCTACTAAGAAAATGTCCCAAAGATCAGGTACCAATGGGAGCCATGGTAGTAGTCGAGAAGTGTGTAGCAGGAGTAATGATGAATTGGTCGACCTTTTTGGTCAATCCATTTTTTATGGACTACTGGGAGTCACAGGAGAAAGGAACAAAGTTACACTATGCATGGTTATTAATCTTGATAGCACTGACTGCATGGATGGAGCCTAAAGAGACATAGTTATTGGAAGGAATCCATAAGACGTTTTTGGCAGTGAGATATATGTCTTTA
Organism: Picea glauca; assembly: GCA_000966675.3. Taxonomy (NCBI): domain Eukaryota; kingdom Viridiplantae; phylum Streptophyta; class Pinopsida; order Pinales; family Pinaceae; genus Picea; species Picea glauca. The sequence goes on from JZKD02S1686258.1 coordinate 24,668, forward strand.
TGGCATACTACACATAAGGATCAACAAATGGAAAGAATTGAATGTGAGTACAGTTGGATTAGACAACATGTTTAGGCTCGAATAAGAAGATAACAGTTGGTAGTGGGCTATAAAAGTACATGTAATGTTCCCGACTTGGCTAGTCTAGGAAACATTGCTAATGTGTGTGTAGGATCAAAGGTTTACAACATTTAAATGATCATACAAATAATAAATGTGACAAAGGACTGCAAAGTTTTTATTATGATATCTCTGTGGATTACAAAATGGCCAAATGCGACTGAATAAAATGACAATACTCGATTAGATCAACAGACAAAGGATCTTAGCTGGAATACAAATAAGCAACTACAACTGAATAAAATAACAACACTCGGCTAGATCAAAAGACAAAAGGATCTTAGTCAGA
>JZKD02S1686258.1:35573-48850 GCA_000966675.3 Picea glauca
ATTTTCACCTAGACAACCAACTCATAGTAAATTTTTTTGGACATTTTATGCTGGTCAATCTTAACAACTCAGTCTGGTCTCGTTTCCCCTGGGAAAACCAACAATTTTGTGGTCTTCTCAAATTATTCAAGTCAAGTTTTGGGGTCATGTCAAATTAGTCATAGACATCAGGGCTGAACTCTTAAGCTTCTAGTTTTTTCTATGTACATAACAACTCAGTCTGGTCTCGTTTCTCCTGGGAAGACCAACAATTTTGTGGTCTTCTCAAATTAGTCAATTCAAGTTTTGTAGTCATGTCAAATTAGTCATAGACAACAGGGCTGAACTCTTAAGCTTCTTGTTTTTTCTATGTAAAAAAAAAAAAACAAATTTTTAAGTTAATGAGCCATTCTTTTTTTAATTGAAAATTTAAATTTTTGTATTTGAAATAATAGTTAGTGAGTAATTTTGAGATGCACAAATAATTAAAAACAAAGATTAGATCACTTGTTTGCATGAGGTGCTCAATTACAAACCATTGAATCATTAAATGCTATGCAATTGGGTCAAAGATACACCCCAACACAATAGTGTTACTTGTGAGTAATTTTTTGACACAGAATAAAGAAAAACAAAAATTAGACTATTTATATGCCTGTGCATAATTTTTTGGTTGGATTTAGAGCCACTCTATTATTCTCTGTTTAAATGTCTCCATTCACCATTAATAAGTACTGGGACAGAACATTGAATGTTGTGCATTATGGGATCAGTTACAAATCATTAAATCATTAAATGCTCTGCATTATGGAGTGTGTAGTTAGTTCAAAAGTTACTTTTAAATCACTAAATGTTCAGTATTATGGAGTGTCTAGTTAGTTCAAAAGTTACTTTTTGATTCAATGACATATGGTTAGTAATAAGTTGGCCTGCTGTTCAGCATTCAATGTTGTGGTAGGTGGTATATACTAGCTGCTACAGCATTCACAACAATTTGGTTATTGCTAGTTATGAGCATTCAATGTTGTGGTAGGTGGTATATACTAGCTGCTACAGCATTCACAACAAGTTGGTTATTGCTAGTTATGAGACACATCCTAACATGCAAAGCATTTAATACTATGTAACCAACTACTTACACTTAATTCAAAAAAGAAAAAATCATACAATAACACACAGGCCAATATACAAAGCATTTAATACTTTGTAACTACAATAACACACTTCAACATGCAGAACATTTAATAATCTCTAATAAAATAGTTTTTCCATCAGGATCCATCCAATCCATGTGTATTTTTTATATCATTCGCTGACTATTTTGCAAATCATTCATTAACTTCTTATTTAGCTATTGTTATCCGTCGCTGCTGCAAATTTCATCTTTTTCACCAACTTGCAGATGTGCCCATGCCATCACCGTCAATGTCAGGAGGTGTCTTAAACACATTCAACTCACGATGCTTTCTCCTCTTCGAAACTCCGAACGGATTTGATTCACTACACATTCAACTCACGATGCTTTCTCCTCTTCGAAACTCCGAACGGATTTGATTCACTCCCGTTTTAAGCTATTTGTGTAAAATAGATTAAAACCATTTAATTTATGATATGTAGTTCTCACCCAAAGAACATTAAGAAATACACATTATATCAAATAGATACACAAAATACTCTACCTTCACAGACTAACTTGCACATTTACATTTTTTCAATATACCATAATATGTGCAAAGGATTTTACATAAAGTGTCAAATATATTATTTATTAAAATTCCATTTGTTAATTTTTCATCAAAAAATGTTAAGATTATCCTAATCAATGTGTTATCCAAATTATTTTTTTTACTTAAATTATTTAAAAAAAAAACTATACCTCTTAAAAACTCAACCTATTTCATTTGCTTCAACATTTAACTTAGCTTTATTATTAATAAACTTCAATGTTTAATAATCACTATACAATTTTTTTTTTTGAAAAAAATAATTCCTCTTAAAAAGAAATTCCTCCTTTCTTCCCTCTTAGCTCAATAGTACTCCAATATTTACTATGCTTGCATCAAATTCCACTTGAAATATAGTCTTAAAATTTGGTAATGCTAACACTATTGCTATAGTGCTTATTTACTTTAACATCTCGAAATACTCATACAAGTAACTAAAATCTTTGTTTCTTTATGCACTTTGTTCTAAGTGAGTTTATTTCACTAAACTTTTGAATTTTTAAATGAAACTTTGAACATTTTTATTTTTTAAATTTTTCTTTCAACAAATTCTATTTTTAACATATTTTTCAAACAAGAAATATGTGGATTACAAGAAATTGTGTGGGCTAGTTTCATCAAACAAATTTATTTTATGGTAGAGGAACCATATAGTTCTTGTTTCAACTTCTAAATATTATTCATGGTAATCATTTCAACTTTTAAATATTATTCATGGTAATTATTGAAAGAGGTAGGTTATCTCCACAATGGTTTAGATTTCAAAAACACTTTCTAGTTCAGTGACTTTATTTTTCCACTACACAATTTGAATGCCTTATTCCTTTCTATTTAAATCCAACTGACTATTGGTGATTTTATGGGCATTCATTGCTCCAACAACCCTAAAATAGTTAACATCACAATCTTTTCCTAACTTTTTAATTTTTTTAACCCATTTTAATTTCTAATTTTTACCACAGACATTTGTATCACCTAGATTCCCTTATCAAAATCAAAGTTGTGAAGACTTAAAGAATTGTCTTTAAAAAATGGTTAGCTATGTATTCTTTAAAAAACATTTTGCTATGTGAAAGTCTCAGATGCTTCCTTTTCCAAAAATTGTTCAATTTTTCATGAGAATAGCATGCTCACTTGTATTTTTCCCATTATGTACAATTTAGGATGATAGAATTGTCAATAAATTCTTGCTACAAAAATTGTCAAATTTCTTAATTATTTATCAAACACATTGTTGGCATGGGAAAATGATTCTTTTCAACTTCACATAATTAACTAACACAAAAGCATAATTAAAACTTTCTCTGAAATGACAAGTCTTCCTTCTAGCACCAAAATGTTGACATGGACAAATGACCCTTGTCAACTTCATAGGTTACCTAGCGAAAAGACCCAATTAAACCTTTTTTCTGTTGAAATATAAAATCCTTTATTTATGATTCATTTGTCATAATCTTAATATGATGTTTTGATATGCTCACTAATCTAACTAATAATTGTAATGCATAAGAGTAAAGAGTGGATGTAGAGAATGAAATGCATGGAGATATGATTACTGATCCTATCAATCAATTCAATATGATGAAAGAACTCCGATGGCAATAGCTATATGGCGTGTAGTTTCGTGGCGTCCAAGCAATTTGAAAGGCGTGGGTCTTATCAATTTTATTATTTATCTCCATGAGCAATATAAAACAAGGGCAGCGTGGCTGCGTGTACTGCCTCCCCACGCTGCCCGCTCTACCAGCGATTTGAATTTCAGAACCCCCGAGTCCCCCAGCGAATCATGACGGACGGATGCCCTTTCTTGTCCACGGATGCAACCGAGTCGATGCCCTAACACTCCCTCCATTTGTCTGTGCCTATTGATTGGTTCTTCCTCCCCCGGGACATAATCTCGTGTCGAGGACCTTGGAATTGGTAGGGACGCCGGGCAGTGGATTAGCAATCTCATTAGTGGAATATTTAATGCCAAGTCCAATCTGTGCAGTGAGGGTACTGCCAGTCTGACAAAGTATTAAATATAAATAATATAAAATAGAAATTTAATTTACCCAGTTTGTAGTTTGTAATGTTATTGAGTTGATTTTTATCTCGAAATACGTGAAGGCTGCAATAACACTATAAAGTTATCARYCAATGAAAGRAAARAAAATTCAATTTTTTTACATATWAAAAAAYAAAAATTTTAGTTTCTTATGTTATACATTAAGATTTTTACAAAAATTTTAAAGTCAGACCAAATTAATAGAAAAGTCAACCCCAACTCATCACTATGTATACTGCCTGGGAGGCAGTACAATAAGATAGTGGTAACAAAGGAAGATTTGACTATCGAATAATTAAATGCCTGGCAAACATTCAAAGTCTTCCATAATTGCTTGGGAGCCACGGAAACGCTAATTAAATCTTAGCTTGGTGAGTATTATGATGTAATGAACGCTAAGTACAATACTCAATATAATAACAAAATTGGTATTTTAATTGGTATTTTGGTATTTTCAATATTATGTGATTCCGCTTTCTCGACCATTTTGGACTCTTTTTATGCACAATACAAGATGTCGTTGATCAAGATATTTCTCTAAAAACTTATTAACTTATTATTTATATGTTTGTTTAATGTTTTTGGTTAGTGGTGGTATCTTCATTTATTCTATATATATTAATTTTATGGTTTTTTTTTCTTTTTTAGTTTTATAGGTTTTTTTTAATATAAATTAGTTTTTAATTGATAAAAAAATAATTATATTTTTTGGTAAATATTTAAAAATAGTGTTATTTAATTACAATTATTTTCTATGTATTGAAGTAAAGGTAAAAAAATGTGTTAAAAATGATATTTTCGAGTATATTTAAAAAGTATGGAACCATAACTTAATTAAGAACACATAATTATATGAAAAATATTAATTAAAAAAAAATGGTGTACAACATTTTTAACATTGGATGGAGCATGGAAACCTTATGTATCAAGAAATTTAAAATATCAAAAAACCATCTAAAAAGGGAGGGGGTGCACTCTGTAGAGTTCTTGTTAAGTTGGTAACTATGTTAGTAGGGTGGATAATGTTTCCCTAGTATAAATAGGCATGTAGATTAAATTAATGTGAAGAAGTACTCTCAAACATCTTAGGAGAAGAACTCCCCTAGTATAGATGACTTCCAATATCTACCTTACTACACAACATTGAATGTTGAGTGAGGGCGGGTATCCATCTTGCTACACAACATTGAATGTTGAGTGAGGAAGGGTATCCACCCTGCTACACAACGTTGAATGATGAATGAGGGTGGGTATGCATTGTCATTGAATGTTAAGTGAGGGCGGGTATGCACCATCAGAGAATTCAATGCTGAGTAACATGGTGGACAATGTTTGCCTAGTATAAATAGGCAAGTAGATTAAATTAATGTGAAGAAGTATTCTCAAACGTCTTAGGAGAAGATCCCTCCCCTAGTATAGATGACTGTCAATATATACCTTGCTACACAACATTGAATGTTGAGTGAGGGTGGGTATCCATCTTGCTACACAACATTGAATGTTGAGTGAGAGCGGGTATCCACCCTGCTGTGCAACATTGAATATTGAATGAGAGTGAATATGCACTGTCATTGAATGTTGAATATTGAGTGAGGGCGGGTATGAACCATCAGATAATTCAATGTTGAGTATTGAGTGAGGGCGGGTGTGAACCATCAAAAAATTCAATGTTGAGTATCAGGGTGGATAATGTTTTCCTAGTATAAATAGGCAAACAGATCAAATTAATGTGAAGAAGTAAAAAAATAAAGTATTTTTTTCTTTCAAAGGATATTTTTGTAAATTAATGTGAAAAAATATTAAAATAATAAATTTTCCTTTAAAAGATTTTAAATATTTTTTCAAGGAGTTTAAATTGATTTTTTATAAGTTCTTTCACGTGTAAGATGATTTAGGGGAAAAATAAGGGAAAAAATATTAAGAAAAAAGAATTTTAAATATGGTGGTATTTTTACATTTTACTTTAAATTTTTAAAATTATTTAATGTAATTGATTCAAAATATGTAATTTTAATGAGAAGGTATATAAAAAATATATTTTGTTTTTTGATAGATAGGTTTGCGGTTAGGGTTTTCCTGTCCGCATACCACATGCTCCTTCTGTCCTGCGGCTCGAGAGGGATTTTTCCTACGGTCCCCTCGCTTGGATGCTTCTTCTACCCGGCGTTTTTCTCCCTTATGGAGACTCTTCCCCTTGGTTTATCCAAGCAAGGAGGCTCCTCTCCCCATCGCTTGGTACATCTCGCGCGAATCGGGCTCTACATTTTTTGTAGGCGGTTTGTGGCATCGTGTGACTGCTCCTTCTGGGGAAGTTGTGTATTCTCCCTATGTCATCCACTTGCTCAGTTCGGAGCTTGGTGCCCGGATCTGTATCTAGTCCCATTTTTTCTTCAGTTTTCGACAGCTTGTGGTGCATCTAGGGGCGCCTTCTGGGATTATTGTCTCATATATGTTGTTTTCTGGAGTGGCAGATAGTTCTTCCTCAGTGGGAGTGTGGATTTGGGATTGAGGCTTGGGTATTTCGCTTTTTTCTTCTCCGTTTATGCGGTTCCTCTCTTGGGTTTCTTCGGTTGTTCAGGGTTTGATGTATGCTCATGATCTGGCTCCTTTTGGTGGCTATTGATGTCTCCTTTCCTCCACTTGACTTGGATTGTTCCAAAGCTTTGAGGTCCTGTCTTGGGTGTGCGGTGTTGCGAATCTAGCCACTTTGAGGTCCCGTTGGGAGGGCGCGCAGTTTCTGGTCACTTGTTGGTCGAGGTCTCCATCGATTTTGCTTCTTTTTGGTCTTGTCGATCTGAGGTTTTCATACCTCTATGATCTGGTCCTTCCGACCTCCTGGTTCTATTGGGAGTGCATTTTTGGGGGTTTTACTTCTCCCGGGTTCTCTTGTGAGGGGTCTTCATCGACCCATTTTGAGGATCATTTCGAGTTAGTCTTTCTTCTTTTTCTTTATGGCATCTCTGACATCTATTTTTCCCATTGGGATCTATCTACACAAGTGCTAGATCCACCTATAGAATGTAATTTGGTTCTCTACAGATGGATAGAATTACGCCGATATATATATATATATATATATATATATATATATATATAATTTTTATTGGAATTTATTTTATAATTATTTTAAAACAATAATCTTTTAATTTTTAATATAAATATTCATATAAAATATAAAAAAACATATTTTTATTAAACTAGTGTAAATTTAATTTAAATGTCTATATGGAGAGGGATCCAATTTCTTAAGGTGTATTTTTTTTTTCCTGTAATCCTGAGTCTTTGTATTACTGATAAAAAGAATTTATACAAAAAAGTTTGCAGTTGGCCTGCCTGCAGGTAAACCAGACCAACATCAAAACATAACATTATCATTTTGTAGTTGCTTGGTATGTCTAATATCTATAACTGATAAACTAAATAAGGGATAACTTCTAGTTCCTCTGTGTGTTCTACTTTTCTTATTTAATCTACTAAACATAGGTGGTAAACCCAAACATCTCTGGTAATTTAACAAAAACCACAAATGGTGCAACATAAAAACTTAGCTAATTGTTCTTTCGGTTGCTGCTAGAACTTGGGGCCGAGCATAGTCTAGATTGGACAAGTCCATGCCGACCATCTTGTCAACAATCAGGTTCAACTTGTGGTCAACCAACTTGATTTGGAGTTGCACATTTTTGAGCAGCAAGAGAACTTCTTGGAAAGCTTCATGGTGGTCCAACAACTCTTCCCATCAGAGTCTTTAGGTGCCAATAAATGTTCACAGTTTTCAGGTACTGCAAGGACCACCCATGGACGAAGCCAGTATTAGGAACCCACAAGATGGTGGTCTCTGTAACCTCATCGTTCAGGATGAACTTCCTTAGAACACGAACATTGGCCTCGACTAGGTCCATTTCTGACTGAATTTTCGGAGGGGTGACTGAACAATAGGTGTCAGTTGAGTTTTTAGTCGCGTTCACCAGTCGAAAGCCCGATCGGGTTCTGGGTCTATGCGAGGTGCCCCCACGGTCTCGACAGGAAGAGCTTACCTTAGCCATATCAAAGGAATTGGAAAACCAGAGCGCAAAACGCAAGAGGAAGGAGGGGGAGGAAATTCCCATCGCAGGGTGCAACAAGGAAGTTGTGGAGGGGAACATGGGACAGGAGAAATGAACAACCAGAGAAAAGTAGTAATGCAGTGAGAAGGGGATGGAACTAACATAACCATCCAACACCAGGGCCCATGAGTGGAGGACCATCCCATGATTATCGAGGATATGGGTCGTATCCGTCATAAAATTGAGCTGCTTTGCCACCTTCCCATACCACATGTGAAGGAAAAGAGGATTGAACATGTGAGATGAGTGTAGTAACATGATGTGAATGCCAGGACAAGGGCGCTCGAATGTTGGGAAAAGACAACGGCTGGGAAGTTTAAACCGGATGAGGAGGTGAGGTTGGTGATGGAGGTGGCTGACAATTATTAGCAATTCTAAAGGCCAGGTGGGTGAGGGGGGTCAAGGACTCACCGACACTTTGATTGCATCCTTGATATGGTGGTGGTATTGTTGTTGTTATTATTAATAAAAATCTCACTACTCTTAATACAATTATATAAATTACATATAAAAAAGTAAAAAAAATGAGTTGAATAGTAAATATACCTTACACTTAAAAAAAATTCAATAAAATACCTTAAAGAGTAAATGTAGGTCACAATAATAAAAAATCAATCTATTTATAAAGTGATTTCCAAAAACACTTTTCAAGGGGTTGCATTATCGTATTATTTTTGTTTGTCTCATGTTTTAAAAGGTAGACAATCGTCAAAATGGTTGATATTTTATTTTTTCAAATCAAATGTGAACATCATAGATTATATTAAAATATAATTTGATAACAACTTAGTAAAGTTTTGTGTAATTTTTATTTTAAATAAAAGGCCATTGTGATTGTGAGTGGGAGTATTTATTTCACCCATATTGTTTAACAATTATACTTTCCATGAAACGTTGTTTTCTGCATAGCACGCCACAACCACATAAATAAAATTTTCACTCAACAAACATACACTCAAGTAAATTTAATATCATGAATAGTCATGAACACCCCATTTTTTATTGCTAAAAAACCACATATAACAATTCAAGTAACATAACTTTTAGATTGATGCACATAAAGTTCCATGGCATGACAAGATAATTTGAGGTTAAATATCGTTCATCCCACTTTCGGAGATACACATTTTCCAGCATGTTCCATATGAAGTATGTTGCATTGTCAAATAGTTCCTTACTTTGCGGACACTATGAAAAACAAGTGTTTCATGGTAGTGTAGTTCCTGCTAGGTTAGAAGGGGAGTAAATGTGTGGGTTGTAAGTTGCAGTACATGTGGTATTTATGCAGAATTTAGTATTCCCGAATTAGTTTTATTTGAAATTTATCAAAAATTATTGATTTCTGGTACATGAACGAAGGTTCCTAGGATCTAAGTTTGATAGTACATGAAATATTTAATACATAACCAATGTAACCCAACAATTACGGAGTGGAAGGTTGGCGGAGTCGCGGGTTCACATTTTTCAATTTTTATGGCCAACTTGTTCCATGAAATACATTTTTCACCCAACACTTCCATCATATACATTTTGCACCCAACAATTTTGTCATATACATGAGACTGAGTAATTTATAGAATATTATAACATTGTATGGAGATTTATAGTAATTTATATAATGCTATAACACTTGATACATTTTGCACCGAACAATTATGAAGTCACGGGTTGGCGGAGTTGCAGGTTCACACTTTTCATGTGTAGCATGTTTCGTGATATACATTTTGCACCAAACACTTCTGTCATATACATTTTGCACCCAACAATTCCGTCATATACATAAGACTGAGTAATTCATAGAATATTATAACATTTTATGAAGATTTATAGTAATTTATAAAATGCTATAACATTTTTTACTTAATGAATAGTATAAACAATTATTTAAATTTTATTCAATATATATTTTTTTTATAAGTAAGATTGTATAAAAGTCTGTCAAAATGAAGGATTACAGAGGAATTTCCATGGTTTCAAGATGTAAATACTGAGTTGCACTGAGGGGAAACCATCTCAGCCAGCTGAACCGCTTCATAACCGAAGTGTAGACTGTTACTGATGCAAAAATAGTTCAAAATTATGGCCCCTAATTGTGGTCGTTACAACTGTGGAAAGTGTAGACAACATAACTATAATGAACATGGACAAATGCATGAAAGTTCGCCATGCACATGACAAAACAACAGACAGATCACCGGTATGGGCTGTAGTGCGGCGACGCCGCCATGCAGAAGGCGCCAAATGTCATGTCCCTAAGAGGAGGCAGCTCCTCCTCGACTGGTGTCCAGTCTAGTTACATTGCATCCTCCGTCTATGATGGCACTTGCTCCTCCTTCTGGACGTCCTTTGGCCGTGATGGAAGCCTCTGCTCCTCTCGGTCTGCCTCTGCGTGGACCAAAGTTTCTAGTCCCACCACTGGTGCCGAGGTTGTCGTTGTTTGGGTTGTTGTGGCTTGGGATGCCTCTGCTAGGAGGTGCATCGCACCCTATAACGCGGAGAGACACTGCAGGAGTTGAGAGGCTTTTTCGTCAAGGGTTCCTAGGCGGAACCGAAGGTTGTCCATGTCTCGACGCAAGTCGAATACCAGGCTCTACACCAGTGCAAGGCCTATTTTCCACTCGTATGTTGGGTCAGTGTTGGAACCACCTCGAGATTAGGGTTGTCGTCGTGAATTTTGACTAGCTTTTGGACCATCCATTTGAAATTGGGCGTCGTGAGGTTGGTCCTGAAGCGACTGGGTGGCCAGAGAGTTGGGAGGAGCCAAAGGGATTGGGTGTGAAACAGAGGTTGAATTGCCTAAAGGTCCTGGGTTGTAGTCCAGTGAGGCCCCTGACCAGTCAATCTCCTCCATTCTGTTGGAAAGGGACGCAACAAGGGGCAGGAGAGAAGCGAGAATGTGAGTTGACTGCGCCAGGGAGGAGAACAAGGTGGCCGAAGAGGAGGAGGATAACAGGGAGGGAGAAGGCAGGGGATGAAGGATCAGGCGAGGTCGGTTTGGCTTCCATGCTGACCCACGTTTCGACTTCCCTCGTAGTCGAGGCATCTCCGGGATAGTGGGAGAGAGAAAATGCGCCAGGAATAGAGCAGGAAAGGACAAAAGCAGAGCAGGGAAAGGTTGGGTAGGAGGCCGAGCTCTAAGAAGAAAAACCAGGAAAGAATGAGCCATCTGGAGCCGCTGGAGCAATTGAAATAGGTCGGGGAGCTGGTGAGGTTCCATAAATGACCGCATGCACAGAGTAAAGGCCGAGCGAGTTTGTTGGTCCATTGAAAGTATGTGAAGGCATAGTAGGGCGCACTGAGAGTAATGGTTGCTTGCCTCAAGTGAGCTGAACTTAAAGTCATGAGGCAGGTGGGAGGGACTGAAACGCGGTTGTCATGTGGCTGGCGCCACAGAGGATCGCTCCTGGCTGCTCCACTAAACGCGTGTGCTCTACTAGCACTCGATCTACGGGAAAGGGAATAAATGCAATGGAGTACAGACACGTGGGAAGGAAGTTGAAGTACATGGGTTCATGGGCAAAAAGCGGAAAAAATAGTGGTAATGTCTGTTACATAGGTTTGTTGACAAAAAACACAAAAATTTTTAGCATTCCTGACTTAGTTTTCCTTAAAAGAAGGGATCGTGGACACAGTAGAAATTTAAATTTATGAAATGAAAGGTTCTTGGATAGCATAATTTATACATACAAAATATGTAATTTTACAAAGCGGAACCCTCATTCCATACTTAGTCAGTTTTTGGATGGCGGGTTCTCGGGATGTCGGGCTAAAAATTGGGCTTCTGTTCTTCCGTGCCCTCCAAAAATCACCAAAAGTTCCGCGATATACAAACTGACAATTGGACTTCCAGACTATTAGAATTTGAAGGGCATTGTGTCAAAAAAATTTAGCATTCCCGAAATAATATTATTTACATATGTTTCACATACGCTCGTGGACAAAAACCACAAAAAAATAGTAGTAACTTATGTTATATAGGTTCATGGAGAAGAGCACAAAAAAAACTAGCATTCTTGAAATAAATTTTCTTAAAATAAGGGTTCTTGGACACAAGAAATTGAAATTTATGAAATTAAAGGTTCTTAGACAACATAAATTATACATACCAAAGATGTAATTTTATAAAGTAGATATTTACTTTTATACATACGAAATATGTACTTTTATAGAGTATGGGGATGACATTTTATAGATCATGCACGAAGCCCTGAATCCATACTTAGCTAATTTTTGCATCGCGGGTTCTCGAGATGGTGGGCTGAAAAATGGGCCTCTGTTGTTTTGTGGCCTACAAAGAGTACCCAAAGTTCAAAGATATACAAATTGGCAAGCGGAGTTCGGACTATTTGAATTGTAAGGGCCTCTGTGGCAAGCAGTAAGAATGACATGTGGTAAAGATAAAGTAGTGAACACAACTTTATGACATTTATATAGAAATAATAATAAAACGTCTTACATATTCCTGCAAATTTAAAGAAACATATATAGTTTTCGCATCACGGGTTCTCGGGCTGGCGGGCTGAAAAATGAGCCTCTGTTGTTCCATGGCCTACAAAGAATACCCAGAGTTCCGCGATATACAAATTAACAAGAGGAGTTCAGGCTATTTTAATTGTAAGGACCTCTATGGAAAGTAGTAAGGACATGCGGTAAAGATAAAGTAAACACAATTTTATGACATTTATATAGAAAAAATAATAAAACGTCTTACATATTCCTGTAAATTTAAAGAAACACACACACACACACACACACACATATCTGTGTGTGTGTGTGAAATATGATATGTGAAATTTGAGTGAGTGATTTACCGCATATGTAATTTTGAAAATGACCAAGGAGGGAAAAATATGCATAATTTATACATACAAAATATATAATTTTACGAAGTAGATATTTATTTTTATACATACGAAATATGTAGTTTTATACAGTATGGGGATGATATTTTAAAAAGCATGCACGGAGCCCTCATACCATACTTTTCCAGTTTTTGGATGGCGGGTTCTTGGGATGTGGGGCTGAAAATTGGGCTTTTGTTGTTCCGTGGCATACAAAAAGCATTGATAGTTCCGCGATATAAAAATTGACAATCAGACTTGGGCACTATTTCAATTTTAAGGGCCTCGTGTAAAAAAAAAATAGCATTCCTGTAGTTTTTTTTACATACGGTCATAGACAAGATAACACAAAAAAATAGTAGTAATGCCTGTTACATAGTTTCATGGAGAAAAGCACAAAAAAACCAGCATTCCCAAATTAACTTTCTTTAAAACAAGGGCTCCTGGAGAGAAGAAATTGAAATTTATGAAATTAAAGGTCCCTGGATAACATAAATTATACATACCAAAGATGTAATTTTAAAAAGAGATAATTACTTTTATACATACGAAATATGTACTTTTATAAACTATGGGGATGAGA
>JZKD02S1686258.1:63056-76758 GCA_000966675.3 Picea glauca
CGGGAGAAGCAACTCCCATCGAACTATTTTATGATAACTGAATTGTTCTGTGATATCATTGCCACGTGCATCTCCATAGAAGAGTGTTTGAAAGTTCATTTCCTTAGTGAATTTGTCCTTGAATATTCCAAGTGGACGCTTCCCGTCAGCAGGTGCAATTTCAACAATCTTGTCTTGCAAATCACGAATGCACTGTGAATCAGTGAATCCATGCACCAATGTATCGACATGTGTTTCATTCTCTGATTCATCACTTGTATCAAATTCACTAGGATTTTCAAAAGTCTCTGCAGAGTTGCCATCCTCTTCTACAAGAACATTGTTCTAGTTGTCATTTATACAAATGTTATGTACTTTGTACAGGGACCTCGAACATAATTCCTTTAATGCTTTCATAACAGCATGCACATGCACTTTGCCTGTCTGATAGGCATTTTTGTATCGCACGTGTCTTTTCAGAGCCACAACAATTGCCATTGTATTGTTAATGAATTGTGTCAAGGCTCTTTGGAAAACATCTAGTTGAATAAGAACATGAATAATTGATCTTGTTAAGCCCATCAGGGGTTGTTTATAGCCCCAAGGCCTGATTTGAGCAAACACAATTCGGAGAGAGACAAGTCTCTCCTCAAGTTCCATAAGTACACTTACATCTGGTAGTGGTGCATTACATCTTATTTGGTCAGGGGTTGCAAACTGTGGAAGTTTTCCATTTTCAAGCGACCGTTTGCATGGAAGACAAATTTTGCCACTGGAAAATGCTTTATTGTGCACTGTCAACTAGAGGTATTCTGCTTGCAAAGAAGTCGTGAAAGACTTGTTGTTTTTTGAGAAATTCAGTTTCTCACAAATTGCACATGCAATGGAAGGAGTATCTTTAATTTGTTTCATGTACGTCTGTCTTACATTTTTCTTTCACAGGGAACTATGGGTAGAAACTATTTCCTGGTTTTCATTGCAAGTAGTCCATGGTGTTGTTGCTAGATCACGAAATGTGACGGTTGTATGACCATTCTGGGATATGCGACCGCACATGTTTCTATTGTTTTGTGCACGGACAAGTTTCTTTAGATTGTGATATGTGGCTTTCTCTCTAATAGGAAGCGTGGCAATGTATTTCTTTCTCTTGCGCATGACCTTTTTCAAGTTGTGGTAACTTACTCTATGTTTCTTGCACAAGGGCACGATGAGATGATGGCAATTGGGATGAATTTCACTATGAACCGGGTGCTAATAACCTAGTCTACGTTTTTTGTTCAAGTCCTGTGTGGCCTCATCACAACTGGGATGAATTTGACGCATAGTTTTTTTCAAGTTGTGATAACTTACTCTACGTTTTTTGTTTAAGTGTTGTATGGGCTTATCACAACTGTGATGAATTTCACGCATCATTTTTTTGTTCAAGCCCTCTATGGCCATGTTGCACTCGACAAGAGTTTCATTCTCACTAAAAAGCATGCCGCGCGTATGCAAATTCGATGCGGTTTGGGTGGCATGGACATCCAACCCTTAACCATCGATATGTCGAAGAAAAGGTTCATAATGGATATGTGTTGTATCTATTTTCAACAAGAGGATGTCAAATGTTCGATCGTAATTTGAATCAGTAAACCAGGAATGGACAATGCCATCTGGCAACACCAACCAGACCTGGATATTTACTCTGAATATCATAGACATCCATTGGAAACAAAATCTGCAACCCTCCACATTCCCTTTTTCATATGGAAGTGCCATGTTTACAAGGTATTTCTACCAAGGTCCAACTGTCAACATATTTTCCAGGAGATATGGAAAAAGGTGTTGATGCAAGCACCTAAAAGCCTGTTAGTTGCCGCCTACAATTGCATTGAAAAAGGACTACATGATGTAAAGCTATAGTGACTGCACATCAAACTTCACTGCTACCAAACAACAAATTGCATTAAACAAACTATCTCCACAGTTAGACACAACATTTGTTGCCAGCTATAAACCATGGAAATCTATGCGATGCATAATCCGTTCCCACTGTGATTCAAGGTCTTTGCAAAAGAGGGACAAGTAAATATGGGGTACTTCAACATTGCATATGGACATTTTTTTTGTACAGGAGTGGTTCATAATGACCATTGACAGCATTGGAATCATGGAACAAGATGCAATATGGATTGTCAGAGGCAACTTTGTTGAATTGTAGATATCTTCTTTTTCTTGTCAATGACCATATTCCAACCAATATATTGAGCCAGTTAGACATCCACCATATACAAAATGTGTCTCCCTAAAGTCCCCTCTCATGTGCAGGCAGAGCTGAAGATGCAAACAACCGCATCTTTGAAAAATACGTAGCGACATCATGTATTACGTGCAACTGCCAAAGAAAATCAGATTCTAGTTCATATTCATAGGAGTTCAATGCCTCTGCGTCGTCATTTTTTAATCAGGTCAAGAAATAATCTATCAATCCATTGCGCAGCTCGGTCAACGAATACCAGAAATTCAGCAGAATTTGGAGTTTATTGAAAAGGCAATCTCCTGCAGTATATGAGAATGCATCCAATCTAAAGAGGCCATTGCTATGCAAAACCACGTCAATGCTACCATGTATAATGGACTATGTATCTATTTCATACAACTCAACATCTATTACTTCTTCCATCTTCTCAACTCTGATTTTGAACATGTTTGTTATATACTTTCACTTTGTCTGAAAACAGAGAAAAGGGGGGAAAAATAATAACACCCCCCCCAAGAAAAGGAAAGCAAAATAGGAAAACTACAAGCCCAAAACTGGGTACCAAATAGAAGAAACAATGCAAATAAATAACACCATAAATTTACTTGGCAGAAAGACAACAGGTGGGTGCAGTTTTCCAACCCATAGAATAAAATCATTCCCTGCGTCTACACCCTGCCTGATGGTTCCCACTTCTAATAGCTTCGAACTACTTTTCGAGAACCCCTTCGCATTGCAATTTTCCAAATAGCTATGAACGTCGCAGCTGGCATATGAAGACACATGGTTTCCAGGAACATAAATTAAGAGTACAGACAAAGATGGTCTTCAAAACAATTTGGAGGCAGGGACCCCCACCATTGAAAAACACCAACAGGGAAACTTACCCGTCAGCGAGGGATGACAAGATGTTAGCCTCGAAAACTAGAAACCGCAATAACAGGTCCAACAACTTGCAAAGTTGAAGAACAAAAAACCAGTGAACAACCACAAAGATGTCCAACTGCAACTGCAGGACCTCAACTTTGCAAAGTTGAATCAAACAAGAACAACAATCATGGAACCAAGCAATGAATAAGCATCAACCACTGAAGCAGCGATGTCGAGCATCAAAAAAATGGAACGAAACTGTATCCCAACGCATTTGCACAATAAAAATTTAACCTGTCAGGTAAACACTTAAGACTGTCAGGACCGCCTGAGGGCCTAGCTCTATACAAACATTTAAAAAAAAATGCAGCGTGGCAGGCGCAACAATAAAACAAAAATCACACATACTAATATGGTAGACAATGTATTTTAGCTGGCAGAAATTGCTAAAGGAAACATTCGAACTAATGCTAGCATTAATCCACCTTCGACCACTGCATAAGAAAATATATGATTCTAAAAGACCATATACGATGAAATAATTTGGATATGCCAACATATATAACATTGGGAATAGTGAAGCCGGAAAAAATACCTCCAATCCGTTGTCCAATCACATCTTGACAAACATGGTACTTTTTATTATATAAAAATTGACGGAAGATGTCTGACTACCATCAAAAAAATAGAACGAAACTGTATTCCAACGCACTTGTACAATAAAAATTTAAGACTGCTAGACCTGTTAGTTAAACACTTAAGACTGTCAGGACTGTCTAAGGGCCTAGCCTTGTACAAAAATTTAAGAAAAAATCCAGCGTGGCAAGACTCTTCTCTCGAAGCACGCAACAATAAAGAAAAAATCAGACATACTAATATGGCAGACAATGTATTCAAGCTAGCAAAAAATGCTTAAGGAAACATTTGAACTAATGCTAGCATTAATCCACCTTCGACCAATGCATAAGAAAATATATGATTTGAAAATACCATATACGATTCAAATACTTTGGATATGCCAACAAATATAACATTAGGAATAGAGAAGTAGGGAATAAGACCTTCAATCCGTTGTCCAATTAGATCTTGACAAACATGGTATTTTCTATTATATAAAAATCAATGTTTTCACTTCCCTTGTTCCAACAATAGATAATATGCAAATATTTGTGGTCAATGCAAAATTTAATACCAGGTCAACGATTTATCGATCGCTATAGTCCCTCTTTGCCACAACAAGGACTAATAATGCTAGAATGTCTCATCAAACCCATCAATACTCCTCCATTGTCGTAATTCCTTTTCCTTAAAATTGTTTTCCATGCTTAAAATAGCATAACTTTAATCGTGAATTATTTTTTTACATCCAAAAAAATATAATGAAATAAAATGCAATGTGCATGACCAATCAATTGTAAAAAAACATATTTTATATAGTTTTATTAGCATCTATGATGTACATAGTACCTTTTGCATCACCATTGAGGTTATGGGGTATTTATTAGATAATTACTACTCTTTGTACCAAAAACATCAACGGATTTATCTATGATCGGTATGTAGCATCCCTAGAGGCCTTTACTTGGCCATGTAGTGGTACTCACAAAGTTATTTAAGCTTTATCATCTTAACAAGATATTAAACTCAATTAAACCTCTAACAATAGTGAATTACATCATTCATATGCAACAAAAGAGAGCAATGGAAATAACAACACATATGTAGAATTCAATCATTTCCCATTCAAATCTAATGCATAACACAAGATAAACAATTTAATGAGAAGAAAATCAAGAACACTTATCTACAATGAAGCCATGTCCACCAAATGGTTATTAAAGGGTGATTCTCCACCCCAATCAAAGGAATCAACTATGGATTCCACTCTCAAGCCAAACCATGATTATTCCAAGGAAAAGGAACCTCCCATGGGGTTATAAAAACGCTTAACCAACCCATTGATATCATGACAAACCACTACTCACTAGAGAGCTCTCTAGGAAATATTTTTTATACACGCTTCTAGTAGGAAGGTTCATCCTAGAACCCTTCCCATAGTTCTGAAATATTGAAGATTTAAACCCCTTCTTCTTGAATCCCAAAATACTCTTCTTCTTCTAGTCCTCGTGAGGTCTTGTCTTACTCCCGAACTATTCATAAAAATACCCTGCCTTCCAGATGGTTTCTTCTAAGGTATTTGGTTCGTCAACCCCAATCCTGTCTCGATAGGTCTAAGGTAACCCACTAATAAATCGTTGCAATTTTACCTTTTCATCCTTTATGTAGGGTACATACCTCAATAGCTCAAGGAATTTATTGACATATTCATCTATGGTGAGTTGTCCCAACCTGAGTTCATACAACTCCTTAGTTTTCCCATCCATGTATTTCTCTGACATGTACTTCTTCCTGAAGTATTTCTCGAACTGTTTCCATGAAAATTGCTTCTCATGGACTCCTTTCACATTCCTAAGGTCTTCCCACCAAATGGAATCCTTTTCATTCAGGTTGAAGGTGGTTATTCGAGCCTTCAAGTTTTCAGAGTATTCATGGACTCTCAAGTACTTCTTTAAACCAAAGAGCCAAGCTTTATCCTCTTCTCCTTTCTTAATATATCCATAGAAATAGGGTGGTTTGGCTTTCTTGAACTCTTCAGGATCATGACTTTTGGAATGCTTTTGATTCTTTCCTTTCCTTTGAGAATGTGAGCTAGTTTTGATACTAGAACATCCATCGGAGTTACCAACTTCCTTTCTGGAGGAATCTCCCAATGAGTGTCCCCTGCCTCTAGGTTGGGCCTTCTTCGAGGTAATTCTCCTAGTGTGGTCACTTATGGGGCCATGTTTTCAGATATCATGTGGACTTTGAATTCTCTTCACATGTCGTCAGTCCACATGATTGGTTGCAGGTTCATGCTGCATTTGCCTCTGTATGTCGGATAAGCTCTGCAACAAGATTGCATTAATTTATGTTTGTTTTTCTTGCTCCTTTATCAATATCTCATTGTTGGCCTTGCAACTCTGTAATTCAACCCTAAGGCTCCTTACAGTTTCAGCCAGATCTGGAGGGGTTTCCACTGCCCTCCTTTCATCAGATTCTTTGTCTCTATTGTGGGAGCCATCCCCCATTTCATAGCATGTCACCATCATTTAGACTTGAAGTTTTTCCGTGATTTACTGATTTCTCGAGTGCTAACAAAACACTTATTGTTATCCAACAATCTATTAGTTTATGAGAAACACATAGTTCAAATTTCATAAATGCACACACACAGTAGAAAGTTTAGTTATTTTCCTTAATAAAAGTTTAACCAGACTCTTTAAGAAAGAGGTAAGATAGGGTTTCACTCTTAAAATTACTCTAAATATGGTTTTTAAGTGACTCGTCCATGAGCCCAAGCAAGCCAAGTGTTGTAACCATGCTCTGATACCAATTTGTAACACACCCACGGTGGGAACTCAAATTTTCTCTCTTCTTAGGAGAATAAATTCCCATGTTCACGGTCTCTATTCCATTTTTCTTTTCCGGATCTTTCCAGCCACAATATCCATGCTCCAAAATGAGCTCAGAGTTGGCAGATATCCTCTCCCTAGTTCTTCGGGTTCTTTCATCCCCCTATACTTTCATATGACCACGGGCTATGATCAAAATCCAAGACGACCACCACATGAAATCCTCCGGAGTGGAAAACCTTTGAAGTTCACAATCTGATGTCGCGTTTCCTTAGGGATTTTGACGTCCTTGATTTATTTCGGGACTTCGACATTCGGGAATTTCAAACATTCCTACACCTTTTCCCTCCGAAGTACTCAGTATCCGGAGTTACAGATCGAGTGCCACACATCCATCTAAATCAACAGTTATGATCTTCTTTGGGACTTCGATGTTCAGGAGTTCTAAGAAATCCAACTCTTTTTCCTTCGAAGTACTATGTACCTGGAGTTACAGATCGAGTGCCACGTGTCCATCTAAATCAACGATTATGATATTATTCGGGACTTTGACATTTGGGAGTTTCATACGCTCACACCACCTTTTCTCTCGGAGTGATTTCACCCGAAGTCGACGATCTGTCGACGTGTGTCTATTTCAAATCGACGGTCACAATTTACTTTGGGAGTTCTCAAATCTCGTGACCCCACTTTCCTCCGAAGTGGTTATATTCCGAAATGGAAGATCTACTAACACCTGTCCTCAACTGACATATGGCTAAGATCTTCTTCGGCTCTTCAGGCTTCGAGAAATTCAACCTCTCCATGCTCGCTTTCTCTTGGAGTGTTTATACCCGAAGTCGACGATCTCTCGACATGTGTCTCTCACAAATCGATGACTGCAAATCACTTCGGCTCTTCTAGGTTCAGGAGTTTCAATCTCTCCACACTCGCTTTCTTCTAGAGTTCTTACACCCAAAGTCGACAATATGTCGATGCGTGCCTCCCATAGATCAACAGTCGCAAATCACTTCGACTCTTCGAGCTTCGAGAGTTTCAACTTCTCCACACTCTATTTCTCTGGGAGTGCTTACACCCGAATTCGATTATCTGTTGGCATGTGTCCTTTATCTCATATTGACGACACAGACAGACTCCATTACTCCATGGATTTCCAAAGGAACTCACGACTATCCACCTAGAAACTTCTCTAGGTATGACGGTCATGATCCGACCAATATCGATTTGTTCGTTGATCGACGGTTCACAGTGATCGCAGAGCCCCAACATGATCACTCTTTATCAGAGATCTCAACCTCCGCAATATGAAAAGTACTCGCCCAATTCAGTCTAATCGGGGTCGTTGATCTTCAAATTTGACGAGATCAACGACGTTGGTGAATTGCGAGCCGTGAACTAGCATGTCCATTAATTTCAACTTCGCGTTCTGTAATGAATACCCAACCATCGATTTAATCGAGCGTATGGTGTTTGATTCGTTAGCTTCAATGGGTCTTTGATTCGATCTGACGACTGGGATGGCTTCTCCTCTCGATGAACAACTCGCATCCATTTGTGTTGTCAGGTTCTTAAGTCATCTACAACTCTTGTTACTCTGGTAGTTCGGTAACTGTGACTATCGTGAAATTTGACATCTCATAGCTTTGAACTCCCGAAGTTATGAAACATTCATGAGATGAATCCTTTTAGCATAGGGTTCCTAGACCCATGACACATAGACCTTCAGGTGACTCTTTGGCTATGAACTCTACTCTTAGCCAGGTTTTTGGTTAAGGACTTGGGTGCGATTTCAAAGTCTCTTAGAATACTGGTCTAGAGGAGACACCTCCCTAACTTGCAGAGCTTTAATCTTTGAAATGGGGCAAGAAAAACTCATGAGGTTACCGAGACGGTAGCAGTGCCAAGAGGCTTTCTCCGACTCTAGAAATATGATGTAATTCCCTGGGGAAAACACCTTCAAGAAATTAAACTGGAGCATATGGAAAATCAAGAAGAAGCATAAGTTCTGAAGGGAACAAACACATACTCACATCTTAATCATTTCAATACAGAAACCATTTATAGAAATATAAATATACACATGCATATGTTATTTTGAATTCAAAGCACAAGGCATGAAAACACTCATCAGAACCATAAGGCATGATGTGATTGCTTAAAGGGGTGCTCGTTTACACCCAACCATAGGCTCAATCAATCCTAATGGATTTACCATTGGCCACCCCTGAGCTTAGACCACAATGCTTTGAGATTCAATATCTTTCTTCCAACTCAACAGAAGTTATGGATGAAGGTTACTCTCCTTCTCCCAGTACATGAATAGATAGGGACAAATGTTACTCTCCTTCTCCCGACTCAGTCTCCATTTCCTACGATCAAAACTCACTCTCCTTTATCAGTAGTTCCTCAGGCCCGAGACCTTAGGCTCTCGTCTCTGCACTCTTCGCAGGCCTTCCTATGCCCACCCCACTTCC
Source organism: Picea glauca (assembly GCA_000966675.3). Classification (NCBI taxonomy): domain Eukaryota; kingdom Viridiplantae; phylum Streptophyta; class Pinopsida; order Pinales; family Pinaceae; genus Picea; species Picea glauca. The sequence goes on from JZKD02S1686258.1 coordinate 72,071, forward strand.
TTTATTGGCTTCCTCAGCAAGATAGTGTGTGTCTAAAATCCTCGGTCCATGGTTAGGTCTAAAATCCTTACAAATGGGTGTTCTACCCCATCCCCTCATTAACTCTTGAGGAGGTCTTCCTACCTACCATCTTGATTGTAATTCATTTCTAGGTCAGAGGTTTGTTTTGATCCTAAGCAATTAGACCTAGTAAGGTACTGGTCTGGTGGAGGTTGACGCAACCATTCTTGGTCCCCTTCACCATCTCTTTCATAGCATTCGTGGTCTCTCTTAGCACATGCCCTTTTCTAGCAGTCATGCAACATTTATCTATTTTCTAGTAAATAACAAAATTTACATTCATTGACCTTTTTATGAAAAGGTCCATCAAATCAAATATTCGCACATATTGAGTTTTGCAATAGTCTCTTGGCCCATATAGTTATATTTACAAACTAGGGGAAATAGGGGTGTTACACTACTTGCTCGATGGGACGATCAATAGTCTAACCGGATGGTCCCACCTCAACACCAACAGAGGTAAGAGGGTCAAGAGATGGTCGACTAAATTTGATTTTTTTATAAAGATCACATCCTGATGGATTTCTCCATATGGAACGAATGGGTGTCTTTTGTGGATTTAACATGTCAACAGACCGGATAGGGGCCGTTTACTCTTCATTATAATCTTGTTATGTGTTTTCCATCTGTGTCTCAGTGTATGGCCTCAACGATAGGCGAGGACACTCTTCTTCTATGATTTTACCTAATGAGTCCAATCGAAGAAGGAGTGGTTCGATAGGAACTTGTGACACAAGGTTAATAAGAAGAATGGGATGCTCAACCATAACGAAAGTGCTTTCAGGATTTTCTAACAAAGGAGCAGAAACACTCCCAGCATCTGAATGATTTTCTACCTCTTCATGGTAAAATATTTAGGTGAATTAGGAGGTAAGGGTTTGTATCCTTCTGGAGGCATCCCTTGCATCCTAAGTGATATACAAATACCTTTATCATCTACAGTCTCAATCTTGAAAAACAATTAAGTAAATAAACAACACTCGCTAAAAATCTAGAAGAACCAAGAAGCAAACAATACCTTCTCTCAATGACCGTACTAGTTGGTGATGAAATCCAACATCGCATGATCAAATTGAGAAGGGGCTAGGATATGAGCGGGTGGATTAATTATGTGGCGACCTGCTTAACGAACTTACACCTTGGTGCAATATTCCACACAATAATTGTGGATTTACCCTCTAAGGAGCTCGAGTGAGTTTGAAAAATGTCTATTCCAGGTACAACAAAGACTTCACTTCACTGTCACCTTGTGTAAGGACCCTAAATATTATGGCTACTAAGGACACCAACTTGTAGTCAGCCTCTGGGCGGGTATAGTCGATAGTGTAGTCTGAACGTATGGGTAGGATAATAAGTCTAAAATCCTTCAAGAGAACTGAGGACAAGTGGACCGGTAGAACTCCAGAGTACCCCGAACGGATTCAGAATTCACAAAGCACCGAGACCAAATGAATAGAATTGAACCTCAAGAAGAACACCCAAACTACGATCTTACTACTACGAATGATTAAGCCTTGGAGGGATAATCTTTGTTGTTGTCTTGAACGCAACCTCGTGCGTAACCCCTGTGTGAGAGGGGGATCCCTACTATGCTTTTACAAAAAATGGATTTACTCTCCCTATCATAAGATGATAAGTTTGTCTTGAATGCTTTGGAGAGTTAATCTCACAGCCTAATCCAAAGCGCTAGTCCTAGTATATTGTTGGTGTAAATAATCTAAAAAGAAAAAGTTTCTAGATCGATTTTTAATTAGCATTGATTTTAGTGGTTGTTGTTTACATAGAGGTGAATGGGAGTGAAACTAATGATGTTGCGACTTGAATCCAAAAGAAGTAAAAGAATGATAAGAAAACGTTTCTTTCGATGAACTTCTATTTATGGGAAGGAGAAGAGTTTTATTTTTCCACTAACAAACACAAGAATGCAAAAATTTCATGTAATTTGTTTTCAACAAGAACCCATTTAAGTGCTAAATTATAAAGAAGTCTTTTCCGGTATCCAAAAACCAATCGTAAAAAGTATCCTTTCGTTTGATTATGAATGTGAATTGATTTGGTTTAATGCTTCTTATGTCAATAATAAAGATAATTTCACTATTGCAGCTTTATACAATGGGAAACAAGAATCACACAAACACAAGACACTCTCCCAATAGTCAATAAGAGACAAAAACAAACTAAAGTTTCCAAAACATAACACTAAAAAAAACAAAACACACTTAAGAAATTTTCTTGAAATATATGAAGATTGGAGATCAATTAAAACAATAAAGAGATCCCTGAGTTTTCTTGCAACAATATTTAATCGCTCAGATGAACAAAAAAGTATCAAAAATGAACCCAAAATTTGAAGAAAAGGGTGATTTTGCGACAAGGAAATACAATAAAATCCAATCAAATATCAAAAGGTTTTAAAAGAAGCAAGTTGCAGGTCTGGAAGAAGACATAAACTGATAAAACAAGTTCTGAGTTAACAAGAAATACCCAAAAATCACACCCAATACAAAGGTAGTCATCAAATTTTCAAGATGAGTAAAAATCAATGTTCTGGCTATAACAACACTAGAGCGCTACAACGCTTTGTAACACACTATAGGGGAGCATTGATCAGGAAATCGACACTGTGGTTGTAACTGGAGAGGGCCTGTGTTTCTAGAAAAAATGGGAACAACCCAGAAAATGAAAAACTCATGAAGTTTGATCAAAAGTTTCTTTGAGACAACTTCAGTAATGACAACAAATGTATAGAAGGAAAAATACAATAAGAAGGATCTGAAGATGAGAAAAAATGTAAGACAAAACCAAGGAAAGAAACCAAAACTGAAATCTTCGATCCCCAGTGGAGTTGCCAATTTCTGTTGTAGGAAAATTCCCCTGCGGACAGATGAATATCCTCTTGGATTCTAGACCTCTACTACCAAGACAAAAAAATGCTAACATTGGACACTAACATTCCTTTAAATGTAGTTAAACTAGTCAAAGGGAAAAGAGGAATAAAGTATGACATACCTTTTTCTGAAGCTTGTCCTCGCTTAATCCAGGATGAACATGATCTTCAAGATCCTTAATGACATCTGCAATCCAATGGACAACGAAGAAAACACAGACTTCCTACTCTACCAAGATTATTTTAAACTAAATTTATCAATAATAGACAAGTATATGCAACAATATACAAACTTGAAGGAAATAGGCCAAGCATATATTAATGAGAACATTACAAGGCACTTACAATATGTAGATGTAGTTGCAACAACCTCTCCAAGTCCTCCTTCTCCAACCCCTTGCTCAAAAGATCCATGATTAGAATGACAATACTTTTTGTTGATTATTATCCTCCTCTTCACCATGAGAATGCCTCATTTTATAGGCTTTGAGAGGCTTAACCACATTAGTTATATTTGAAATATGTTGAGGATATGACTCCATCAATTGTGGTATCTTCCTTAGATGCAGCCTAAAGCTTGGATTCGAGCCAAACCAACTCGGATGATCTCTAGTTGTATTTAGAGATAAGGGGGATTTCTTCCCATGATTCTCTCAACCAATCAATGCTCCCTCAAAAATAGCAAAAGAGCACTGCAACACTCCTTACTAGATGGACAAGGAGCGCTAGTGCTTCCTGCATATAAGCAGGGGAACGTTGATCTTCCAAATGTTCGTTAAGATGACCATTTCTCAAGGAAAAACATTTTTCTTAGTTTTTCAAATGATGTGGTTTCCCCTTCCAACATGTTCTAGAGTATGTATCAAGTGTTTCCATGGTGTTGTTCGCAATGTGACATATGCAGAACGGAAATGCGACATTTACGACACTTGTGACAAAAGTGTGACACTTGCGACAATGAGAATGTGACATTATCAAAGTGAGGAATTTTAACGTGTAACAAGGGCTCAAATGGTGACCACCTGGCTTGGATTCCTTCTTTCTCGTTTTCTGCTATGTTTCTATATGAGGGGGTTTGCACCCCCCCTGGGTCCATTCTATGGGGTTAAGCGTAGCGCCAATGTTGTTGTCTGCATCTCTTCGGGAGGGTAAAAACTGGTTGTAATAGGGTTGGAATCATGTATTTCTTCAAACCCTATCACTCATCCCTTCGCGCTCCATCTTCTTTCCAGGTACACCATCCTTTGTGAAACTCTCTTGTTACATTAAATTTCATTTCAAAGCAATTCCAACATTTATTAAGGGCATCGAGATGTCTTTGAAAACTATCTTTATGTTTTTCCAATAACAAACATCATTTGCATAACTCTTCTAATTAATCTATAAATGAATCAAAATTGGATAAAAATCCTTGTTCCACCAACTAATACTATTGATTAAAGATACTTAATGCTTTATACATAAACTTATTAACCAACACCAAATACATTTGATATGAACGCATTAGTAAAAAATTCACTATAATGAATCTCTTATTTGATAGGGTTATGTTAGTGATAAAAAATAGACTATTATTAGTCATATAAGATGCAATAAAAATATCAATTCATCGTATGATTACCAAGTAGGGACTTTGTAATCAATTTTTATATCATTTCACACTAACAAATATTTTTCTTCTAGGTTTTGTGACATTATATATTAAATTTATTTTATTAAAAAATTGAATTATATTTATATA
>JZKD02S1686258.1:81811-93669 GCA_000966675.3 Picea glauca
TCTTAGCAACTGTTATGTCTTTGCGGTATGAATTTGAATAGATGGGAAGTGATGATATCCATTGGATTCAATAGTTTATCTTACCATCTTAGTATCCTCTAGTCACACCAAATACCAGGGTGTCACTTTGGTGACTACTTTCTAGTATGTAATGCAAGTAGTACCTATTAATTGCTTGTGCTTGGTATTTGATGGGTGTTGGAGCAGGATATTTTGGGACCAGTTTTGGGAATCGTGCAGGAGTAAACTGCGTGAAAAATAGATTAAGGAACAATGGACGCAGAAGAAAGGAAGACAGTTAGCACATTTTCAGGAGTCGGCACATGCGGAAGGAGAAAGTTAGTTAGAAGTAGTTAGAATTTTTGGTCCATTTTGTAATGGGATAAGCCCTAGTGTCAATGTATAAATATGTAATGGTTTTTTGGGTAGAACGGAAGTGTTGAAGAGTATGTTATGGATGAGTTATTTCTGAGCTAAGTGTGCACCATATGCAAAAACAATAAGGGCATGTTGGGTTATAACTGAGATATCTTGTATGAGCACAGTGCACACCTTTTAAAAGAGATGATGCTAAATGACAATATAAGAATCCTACCATTGTGGATGTAGCCCAGTTTGGGGTGAACCATGTTAAATCTTTGTGTTGTGATGTATGTTGTGTTGTGATGTTTATTTTTTTATGGCGCACACGTAATGTATAAATGGTTAATATGAAAATGTTATATGATGGTTATGTGCACATGATGAATGTTAAGTATGGTGAATATTATGAATTCCTCCCATTCCCCCATGATTGCAGAAACATGGTTCCTGCAGTCCCCATAGGTACCTTAGGTGAGACTTCACCTTCTTGTGGGTGACGACGAAAGCGACGATATATTTATGGTTTTGTTAGTGATTTAATGTTGAACCCCAGGTCTACTCACTACACGTCAACAAATGGTTTTGCTTCCAGAACCGTGATCTACGACTGAGGGGAATGTGGAGACCTACTAGGGATTAGATTGGACAATGGTTGGACATGAAGGGAATCGAGTTTGTTGTAGATCAGAATAAGAATCCACTAATCAATGAAGAGAAATGGCTACAGAGGTATGTGTTTACATATTTGCATGAAATTTTCTTTGTTGATTTCCCGAATATTTCAGAAGAGTGGATCTAGAGATTAGTTGAACATAATGGAATATTTCTCACTGTTTTTCCAAAAAATTGGATTCCTGAATTAATTTGACAAGTAAATACTATAAGTAATCATGTATCACACACAATTGATTTCTGGTTGGATAGTATATTGGGATGTTACATTACTGTATTTTCTATAGACTGTACTCAGTCGTATAGTGCTGCTGAAAGAGAATTCTTTAAGGGACCACGTGGAAGATACTTGAAGTCACTATCTACTTGGATTAAGAGGTTGTTGTGTGATAAGGGGGTTGTGAAGATGAAATCTAATTTCCCTAGTAGCTAAGTGCTTTCATGAATAAGGGGGACTATGGGATGACCTGGGAATGTTCTGAGTGTTGCAGGGAAGAATGAATGAGGAACAGATGGGATGATGATGTCGAGAGAAGAAGAGTATGAAAACAACAAAGAGATTGGAGTATTGTGCAGTGGTAAGAGATTTAGGATGAATAGGAAGAGGAATGTGGTTGATAGAGAGGAGAAACATAGTGAGTTTGAAGAGAGACATCGACGTAATATTCTAGATCATACCACACAAAGAAGGTCATCTCAGTACAGTAGAAGAAGATCCCACTCGGGCCAGACTCTGTGTCGAAGCAACGACCCCTTATGCATCTCCAAGGTCTGAATAAACTTTGTCGATTGTAGTGGTTAAGGGAAGTAAGGATAGAAGTTATAACAATGGAAGTAGTACGGTAACCCAACTTCAGATAGTATCACAAAGGAGGAATACCACACATAGTACGATGGCAGGAGTAGATCCTGCTTTAAGAATGCTTGTCTTTCACGATCTAGGTTTAGAAGATCCACAACAACATTTGCTCATTTGTGAGACAACATGGACTGTGAAGAACATCCATGATGATGATGCGAAGATTGTGTAGTTGGGAACTGCTGACGATAAAAATCACAACTAGGAATTCACCCGCAAAGTATTGCTAAAGCCTATTATTTATAAGATAATGATATATATAATACTAATAGGTGTGACCCCCTTGTAGATTGGAGGATCATATGAGTTTCTTATTTGATATTTGTGTTGTTGTTCGACATTGCTTACAAGGTTCTACATGATTGATGATGAAATATTGGTTTTATTTGCAACATAATAGCATATGGATAATGAGTATTATGTGTTGGCTCCTCTAAGCTCTAATTTCCATATTGAATGAATGGATTATATTCATTGTTATCACATTGCTATTAGTGCCATGATTTGTTACATGTTTCACCTGCACAAGACACATGTTAGTTGTGATAAGAGATAAAAGAAATACGAGGAAAAAAATCCAAGGAAAAGGAGCTATCCTATACTATACTATGATATGCTACATTATATGCAAATGAAATTAAAAGGATTAGTGTTAGACATAGATAAATAAGTTAGTGGCTATACGATGTATTGATTTATATAAAGGCACATTCGATACACGTTATGGTATGTTTGGCAATGGTTAATGTGATATGGGGTAGAGCACTTGGCAAGTAATGGATGCTAGTTTCCATGCATAGATTAATTGAATGGATTAATGGATTGATGGTTGGTGTGTACTAAGTAATTGAATGAGTTGAGGTTGGATGCGACGTGCATTTACTGCACGTCACTCCATACCTCTTCCACTGACCGACTTCGTAGCTTGGTTATTGTTCAATTGTGTTTCGTTGTGGTTAAGCTCTGATTTTCAGGCGAAGAAAGAACTACTCCACCAAGCTCGCGTTTTTTAGGATTTTTGGTTACAGGTATGTCTTTTCCGCCATCCATGAACTCGATCTAGTTATGAAATAGATATTGGCTCGGTGATGTATTGGTATGTGCTTTTCTTGATATTGGCAACTATGTAAACTTGTGATATTTCTTTAGAATGGTTGGTTGTGTGTATTCATTGTAAATGAAAAAATTGGATAGTTGAAGTCACAAATTCATTGATGATTTTGTGTGGTGGGTGCCATGAATGCTCTATGTTTTCTTATGGGTTTTGGTTGGAGAGTTTCATTCGGTCCAGACTTGCTAGTCGTGTCGACACAGTTATTTTAAACATACTCAATTGTATTTGGTGTTATGGGGTTGTTGTGTTTGATTTTGAACCACCTTGGGTCACTGCATATCGTTTTCACCTGGTTGTGGGCTCGTTTATGTTATTGGTGTCTACGCAGTTGGTTATGATGGTTATTATTCCAAGAGGCTTTCTTTAGGGTTGGTTGTTATTTCATGGCTTTGCATTTTTACCAACATTATTCGGTTTTTTGGGAAAACTACCAGGGTTATACCTATGCGTATTCTTGGGGTTATTACTGGCAAGTAAGGATCCTCTACTCCTATGTTCATAGTCTCTCCTACCAAGTGTGAATTGTCACCCTGTCATAGAGGTTAATGGTTATATGGACTGTGTTTCCATCGTGTTGTTTCGAAGGGTTCTCACCTGCTGTTGATATGGTCGACTACAGTCTCCTTGTGTTTCAATAATCTAACGAACCCCTAACTATTTTCTTGTTTTTGTTGGTACCGAGACCAATTTTGATTAACTCAACAGTCACACTTTTTCGATCATCTAGTTGACTGTTATAGTTGTTGGGTAGTATTTCCAGTGGGGTTGATTATTGGCTCGTCCCTGTTGATCGTTTTAATTACAGAGTTGATGGAATAGCATTGACAATGGTTATTATTATTGGTATTTAGTCTCTTCATTTTGTATTATAATAGTCGAATCGATAGCTCAACATGGTTGATTCGATAAATGAAATGGGCACAAAGTTGTTGCCTCTTGTGTTGTAACAGTTGGATTGTTAACTCAACATTGTTTTATGGTTTGATTGGGAGTATGCCTCTTTGCGTTATGCGTTGGGTTGTGTGTTTCCTATAGCATGGTATAAGTTAAAAAGATGGTTGTTGTTACTGTGTGTTTTAATTGCCAATTGGGATTATTGCAATTTAAAATCGTGATAGTTGTGACTTGGTTGTCTGTTGTGTATGTTTTATGGATATTGTGCATCGTATCAAAGATGGGCACGGGTTTTATAATAGTATGGTTTCATTACAATTTAATTGTTAAATTGATTAGAGAAATGGAATCGGGCATGATTTTAAAAGAACTTGTGTCTGTGTTTGATTTGAGGAGACAATTCATGGGCAATGGTTGATGTTTTGATGTTGGACAGAGTGGAAAAAAATTACTGTGTGTTCATTTGGAAATTTGTTTAAATATTAAATGGGACAAATGAGAGAAAACAAAATTCTTATACAGGTTGTTTTGGAAGGCATGTTATTTTGAGTATGATGACACTGTGTAAAAGATTTCAATGTGAACAGTGAGCAAGTGAACACACAGTAATGGTTAAATTATACACAATGATTATTTAATTGATCACAATAATTATTTGGTTAGTGTTGGATCATTTGCATTAAATACATAATTGTTTTATGGATTCCTTGATGGATTTTTCGAACAATATCCGCTCTTTTCCCCTACCACTATTTCATTATCCACTCCTTGTTCCTAAAATTTAATTACAGCTAAGAAGAACTCTGTATTGTAACAGTTTAAGATTGCAAGGATGGATTACAGTGATATGTTCTTTGGTTTACGTTACTATTGATTGTTTGTCGTCTATGATAAGTAACCATGATCTTTTCCCCCTCATTTTAACATTTTTCTCTCAATACAACCCCTCGCATATCCCAAAACCTTCTTTCACCCCCTACTCATTGACAACTATTTAACAATTTGTATGGATTAAATTGCTTGAGTCTAATATGTTGCTAAGCCAAAATTTATTTCATATTTTAAAAAGGAGTTGTCATGTATGGTTGTTAAAGAAACTATTTGCTAATCAATTATGCATACATGAATGAGCTTTTTCAGCCAGGGTAGCCATGGCCGAGGTAACCGAGGAAGAGGTAACTGGAACAAGGGCCCTAGAAGGCCAAGATTCTCCATACACTTTGATGCAGACTCTTTGGTTTACGTTACAATTGATTGTTTGTCATCTATGAGAAATAACCATGATCTTTTCCCCCTCATTTTAACATTTTTCTCTCAATACAACCCCTCGCATATCCCAAAACCTTCTTTCACCCCCTACTCATTGACAACTATTTAAGAATTTGTATGGATTGGATTGCTTGAGTCTGATATGTTGCTAAGCCAAAATTTATTTCATATTTTAAAAAGGAGTTGTCATGTATGGTTGTTAAAGAAACTATTTGCTAATCAATTATGCATATATGAATGAGCTTTTTCAGCCAGGGTAGCCATGGCAGAGGTAACCGAGGAAGAGGTAACTGGAACAAGGGCCCTAGAAGGCCAAGATTCTCCATACACTTTGATGCAGACTCGCAAGAGTTAGGCCAGTTGTTTCAAGATGGTTTTTTTAACTGGATTTGGCAAGGAGTGGTCCAAACTAGGCCTAAAAGACCTCCCTTCCAAGCTCCACAGGTCCCTATTATTCTCGTGCCCCCTCATGTCTCATTACATCTTGAAGCTCTCAAAAATGATGGATGGCAAGAGATTGTCCACCCGACAATCTCCCAACATCGTGGCTGACCCAATTTGTCTTTACCTGCTCCCTCGCCTATCAATCAAATTGTCCAAGCTGCCCCTATCCATTCACCAATTCAGTCTTCCTATGTGAGTAAAAGGTTGAAAATCGAGGCCCACCATGCCCCTGACAAAGGAAATGTCATTTATTCCCCTTCCTCACCTTCCAATGGCTCTGATAAATCCATGTCCTCCCGCATGCATTTGAGGGACAATTTCTCTCATGTGATTAGCGAGATTAGGCATAAATATTAGCACAACCAAAGACAAATCCAGAGAGATCAAAAGGTGACAACATCAACAATGGAAGGATTACATATTAGAGTGGAAAATATGGATTCTAAGTTTTTTTTAATTTATAAATTGATGATAGCATTTGACTTCTGGAATTTTGGACAACACATTATTTTTTGGATATATGAGTAATATATTTTGGAAATAATTTCAATTATTATTGAGATAAATTATCAAATATGAATGTGATGATGGGAGTCACAAGGAGGGATGTTTTGTTTAATTAACTAGTTGTGTTATGATTGTTGAAAGCTAAAGGGAGTCACAAGGGGTCCCACCTACTAGTTATTATTTATTAAAAAAATCCTTATTATAATTATTACTTTTCCCCCTTAACTAAAAAATTTGGTTGAGTTTTTGTTAACTTAACTAATGAAATAGTTCAACTACTTCAACCAATTCCAATTTTCTTAAAGGAAAAAGAAAAGGGAGGAATAAGAGGAGAATAGAAGGAGAAACATACTAAGGTTTGTTCTTTGAGTTTTTGTTGAGATAATTTAGTTTTTATTCATTCCTTAATTCATTAGAAGCCTAATTTGTTTTTATGATAGCAGGGACCTATTGTAGAAAGTATGATTCAGGGCTGAATTACATCATTTAGACACTTGTTTTTCAGAGGTGTTGATCTATCTTTGATAGTCTATGTAGACTTGTTTGTTTGTGAATTAGTTTTCATGACTGACAAAGTCTATTGTGCAGAGTCTAGTGGGAAACAATCTGTGGCAAGATGATCCAACTTTTCAAATTCAGTTTTTGATTTTCTGTTAGAAGTCGTTTTGTATGTTTCATCGGGGACATCTAAGTTTGACTTTGGTCCAAAAATTCCTAGGGATATTTTGTAAAGAGAACGATTATTTCATGAATTGGAATGAAATAAAGGATTGATTTATGTCTCATATGTGTTGATTATTGACTTAGTGTCTTTACTTCTGTCTCTATATTTATTTCAACATCTGATATGTTCAGAAAATTACATAAAAAATTATTTTTCAACAAGCTTTTAATTATAAAAAAAACATCCTAAGCACTTGTAAACAATACCTGTGAATCAGGATATCAGTTTTGATGGCTATAAACATAGGGTGATATTCTCATCTATCTTTCTTTAGCCAAGCAGGATCTGAAAATGTTTGAGTAAGATCATTTCATATATTTTCCTCAACATTTATTTGGTGACCATACTGGGGAGATCTTCAATATCTCTCTGGTTAATTTTTATGCTTGATTAGCATCGAATACATCTATTTTTATGATATTGATTCTTTGACTGTTTATTTATTAATGACTGTGCAAGTTGCAAGGCAGCCCAATATTGATCCTGGTCTTCAAGATCATACCAACATTGCTTTGAATTTGTTCAACACCATTTTAGACACTGCCAATACTCGTGTTGAGATTAATCATTCATGGGCAGTATTTGAACAAGATATCAATGCCCAAGACAACCTATAAATAAACAATAAACAATAGACAAATTATAAATAAACAATAACCTTCTTATTCCTTCAGTTTTGGCCTTACTTTTATGTCCTTGTATTCTCATGTTTCTATAAGAAGAAGAGGCTTATCACCTGAAATTAATCTTATTGTTGAAATAGGAAGAAGGAACATTGTGTTGTCAACCCAAAAAAGTGCTCTAAGGATAACTTTGTATGATTCTTCTAGTTCGTATTTCTCTCCCTCATCTATCATCCACAAGATGGCATCTAGTGGTGGCTCTGGTGGCACTGGAAGTGATTCCTCCTCTCAGTATTCAACTTCGTCAGTGATTGGTAGCTTATATAGCCACCATATCCCTATCCAATCTACCACTAATCGCACCAAATTCATTAAAAAATATGGGCTTTTTCAATTTGAAGAAGACGCCACAACCACACCGTGGCAAGTGTCCTCTTCTCTTAACCTAGCACCTGCTACTCGTCCACTTCCTAAATTCAAAGAGCATCTCCCTAGTTCTTTGGGGAATAACACGGTCACTACAAATAAACACCTGGTGGCATTTTCTAATGCTTGTCACAATATAGGAGCCAATGACAATGATACTTGCATGTGCTTATTCGTCAATTCCTTGGAAGGAAAGGCTGTGGCCGATTTCTTTGACCTTCATCCTAAGATTCTATCTACTTGGGAGGAGTTAGTCTATTGGTTTAGATCCACCTATGGGAAATCTAAAAGCCCAACCGAGTAGTTACAGGAGTACAATAACATCGCCTATAAGGATGGTGAGACCATCAAGTCTTTCAACTTGCGTTTCACTAAGCTATACAATCAAATCCTTGAGCTCATTCGACCTCAAAACCAAGCCTCTTTCGTGCATTACTACAATGAATTACCTTCCCTCTATCGTCATAGGCTTGAGGAAAAATCCATTGAAAACCTCGGTTCCACTCTGCATACTTGTTTAGAGTATGAAGAATAGCTCAAAAGAACAGATCTTCCCTAGGGAGAATCGGTTAAACAAACAAACATGTCTGCCCTCTTACAACTAGTACAAGATATGAATAATCGTATGATACCATATGAGTGAAAGGGAAATGTCTCCCCTCTAACCCTTGGAGATTCATCCTCTACTGCACCCCCCTTTAGAAACCCAATTGAAAATAATTTTCAGCCCAAGGCTATCTTGCCTCGAATTTGGTGTAACTTTTGCGAGAAACACCACGAGGAAGCCACATGTGAGGTAAGGAAGAGTGCCAGAGATAAGATCTTTGGTAAAAGACCAAAAACTACCATTGTTGTCCTAGATTTTGCAAATCCGGAGGATTTCATGATCATCAATACTAGGAACAAATCCTACGCTCCCAAAGGCAAATATGATCATCCCCGCAATTCTTCTATCCCAAGATCATCATCACCAGTTGTTACGGTTCAAGTTCCTAAAGTTCCTGACAGTTAAGGAATAGTTTCACCTATCCCCTCTTTCAAATACAATATTCTGAATTAGTTGGCCAACATCAAAGCAGATGCCACCCTCCTGGACATGGTTGTATTCCCTGAACAACAAAGGCATATAAAAAATTTCATGAAAGGAAAGGCTTTCGTTGTAGGCAACCTCTGTGAAGAGGTAAATGAAGAGGATTCATTTGTAAATAAAGTAGGTGTACAGAACTTTAGGTACCCTATAAAAAATCCCCATTTTTGTATTTCTGTAAAGATTATGGATAAGATTTCCCATTGTTTCCACATTGATGGTGGTTTGGGACCAAGTGTGATGTTGAATATTATTATGGAAAAGCTAGGCTTGTCTTGTACAAATGAAAACGCCAGAAGCATGCTCTCCTATAATAGTCTACAACAAACACCCATAGGTGAGATTAAAGATGTGACCTTAGTTTTGTGTGCACACCCTGAAATAAGGACAACCCTTAGCATTCATATAATTGACATGCCAGTAAGTAATTACTCAATCATCTTGGGAAGATATTGGAAATCTTTGATGGGTCGATACCTCTCACTCGACGGGACACATTTATTCGTTCCTCAGAATGGTAAAAACATTATAGTTATTGTTGAGTCTCAGAATTGTCGCATTTTCATCCTCTTTTCCTTTCACCATTCTTCACATTTATCCATATTCTACCACTCCATAAATCATTCATTAATACCATTTTCATAATTAAATATGGGTTTAACCTTATTATTTTCCAATCATTTAGTCTAGTATTAAAAAGGAATTTGTGATTAAATATTAGAAAATTGACATGCTTTCATATATATCTCAAAAATGTGTGAGCTTTGTCATGTGTAGGAATATGTGAAGGAATAATTCAAAAAGACTTCTCGAATACCTCCTCTGCCATATCAAGATTTGAGGAGATAATTCAAGCCTATTCCAAGGAGAAGATCATGTAGATATGGATAAACATATATTATCCAACATATATGAGAGATATGTGTGATTTGAAGGGATCATATTTTGTAATAATGAGAAGTTGGTTGAGAGAAAAGTGGATCTGTAATTATGAGATGCTTATCTTCTTTTCAAATATCTCATGTATAAAAGAAAGTGCCCTCTCTTCATGAGGGGGGAGAATTGTTATGATGTAGATTGGATTCATGAAAAGACTATTTTTGTAAGCCTACTTGTTGAAGATTAATGCAATTTTGAATTCAGTGATCTTGTATCTTTTAGAAGTTAGCATCTGCTGATCTAAAAGCTTCCATTTTGGCATCGGCAAGGGCCACCGATCCATCTTGGTAAGCTGATTGTAAATTATTAGTGTAGATTTTCATTTCATGTACATGTTATTTTGATTTCATGTTATTTTGTTTTGATTTCACTATTAGAATTTGTTGCAAAGTGTGGCAATGCAGGAACAATTGAATCTCCATATTTCACCATACATGAGATTTAATGGAGCATCTCACTTGTTAGTTTAGTTGCTCCAGGAGTTAGAATCAAAGTTCACCTTTTCCTTTCATCAGACATCAATGAATCGGTCCATCCCCTGAGCAAGAGTTTTTGTTTGTTTATGGGTTTTGCTTTCTAAATTTTGAAATGTGTGGAGAGTGTTATCTTTGAAGTGTAAAAACAAAGTGTTGAGTTTTCGAATGTCTCTTCTTTATGCTATACTCATCAGACATAGATAAACTACCTGTTGTCGGCACATATAGTGCATAAACTCTATTGATTATGAATCTCGGTTGATAATTTATCTTTGGTAATATATTATGCATATAATTGCACCAACATTTTGGTGCCATTGTCGGGGAGTTGTAAACAATAATAGGTAGCATTTGAATTAGATTTATTTAATGGTTTTTGGATTGGTTTTATGAACGACCTAAGGGCGGAGAGAAGATAGTAAGATGTGAGGCAAGAGCCCACACATCCACTTTAGTGGGGTTGCTCCAAAGTTAGGTTGTCCTCTCCCTTTTATGCAGAAGTGTTTATCTTTTAATACAAGTGTGTTTGATTTCCGCAACTGTGAAGAGTGTTTTTTTTATGTGTTTCAGCAAGAGTGTTTTTATTTGTGTAAGTAGTTTCATTTCATTTAAGATTTTCAGATTTTAGTTTTGGGTGTTGTAAGAACCCTTTTTTCAACATGGTTTAACAAAGAGTTTCAGCTTGGAACTACTCACTCAGATCCTAGAAGAAGTCAGGATCTCCTCTTCCCTGGAAGAGGAGATCTTGACAAGAATTAAAGGTTCAACTACTCCTCTAGAAACAAACAAACATGCAACATCTAAAGATTCCTACGCATATGATGGCGAACAATTATCCGAACGAGAGATCAAGGAAGATGAAGAGAAGTTACAACATGATCTGAGCGAGGGAAATTGCGCCTACGAAAGCCTTATCGAACAATGGTTCCAAGTAAGTACGCAAATAGATTAGTGTTTTTATTTTTATTTAGGTAGTTTACAGTTACAACAACTAGATTTACTTATTTTTACATATTTTCACTTTTCATTCGAAAAATTGACAGATAATATATTGTTGTTACTATTACGGGAATGGCTACCTTGGAAATATGTTTTGATGTAAAACATTTTTTTTTTAATTAGCATAGAGTAGGTAGGTTAATAAATAAAACAGGGTCCAATTGCCTAATCTACTTTTTTTAGTCCCCAAATTTTAATGAGTTTGTCTCCATTTGCTAAAAAAAAGAAAAATCATTTTGTTTTACATTTTTTAGTTTAATTTCTTAGAAACAATATAAAACTAAAAAAAATTGGTCATTCATTTTGGACCTCCAGGCAAAAACATTAAAACATTAGATGAATAAAACAAAATTGGTTTGCAAAATTTAGGCGGATGAATTGTTTATTTTCCATGCTAAAAAAGTAGCTGAAACAGTGCCACCTACAATCTTATCGTTGATTTGAGTCGCACTATGCCATCTC
>JZKD02S1686258.1:104466-118618 GCA_000966675.3 Picea glauca
CTCTCAGCAGTTCTGTAATATAAATTCATAATGTTATTTACATTTTTATCCTGCTTTAGCATGGTAATTCCTGTATTAGGATTAATTACAAATTTGGGGGAAACAGGGTGTTACAGAGACAAACTAGAACATTGGTAGATGTGAGACAAGCTCTATTGAAAGAGTTCCAAAAACCTAAGTCTGAGTCACAGTGCATTACAGAGCTTAAGGAGATCAAGCAGATAGTGAATGAATCAGTGTGGGATTATGATCAAAGATTAAAGATACTGAAGGATCGGTTGACATTCCAAATTTCGGATGAAAAACGTAGCAAGGGTTTATTGTAGGATTTTTGTCGCATATATGTTGCCCCTTGACACAACAGAAGATTGTGTGACAGTTGGAAGCCCTAGAAATTTATATGAAATTGGAAGCATCCACTGTAGGAGAAAATGGCATAGGGATTGCTCAAGTTCAGTTGCAGTTAGCAGCGGTGACTATTCAGTTGCAGGAACTTGTGAAAGGAAAATAAAAATGCAAGGGAGTCTAGTGTGTCATATGTAGAACAAAAGGTCATCATGAGAACGAGTGTCTAGATTTTCAACTGTATTTGAATACAAGAGCTCCAAATCTATTAGGGTAAAGTGTGATATCTTCAAGACGATGGGTCACCACTCTATTGCTTGTCCATTGATGCAGAAATATCAGAGCACTGGAAGAAAATTGTTTTGTAACTTTTGTAAGTCAGTGGTACATGAAGAGAAGGATTCTTGCACATTTGATTTGATGAGAAAGCGCACTGCAGACGCATACAGAGTCCAGGGAGAAGATTTTGAAGGAGTATCTCCACAGTATAATACTCCAAGAGATCATAATCAAGGAGGAAGAGAAGGGTTTAGAGGCCGTTAAAGAGGAGGATTCGACAAAGGAAGAGGACCAATTATATGTTATAACTATAATTAGCCTGTACATTTGGCGTGAGACTATCTAAATCCCTGCACTACATGTACATATTGCAGACAACTAGACTAGGCGATGAAGGATTTCCAAAAGTTGATTGTAAAGTGGCAAGAAAAGAGGAACCTGGATGTACAGATGATAGCAGTAGAGGCACACGATGAACAACCCAATATAACAACGGTTACAAACGAAGGAAAAAGAACCAGAGTTCATGCAATGGATCAAGGAAATAGGATCCACCAGTGGGTCAGGAAAGCAACATAACATCTTACGTTGTTTGACCCTAGAAAGGAGAAAGAGATGTATACGCAAGGAAGGAAGGAAGTGATAGGACCATAATGGATAACATCGACTTCGACCACACCACCTTTGTATGACATGACGTCGATGTATGATATGCCACCAGTCTATGACCATTCAAAAAGACAAGTTGACAAGGTGCTTACTTTGAAAAGTTTTCTAAAACGTTGTTTAGATCTAATGAAGGATGAGTCTAAATTGAGTATGTTGCACGAAATGATCGATCATTTCACCCAAGAGAAAGAGATGTCTTTCACACACTGAGCAGTTAACCAGGTGCACTGCAAGAAAAGAACGAATAGGGAATTTCGACTCAATGCACATGTAGGAGACTACAAGATGGACAATATTATTTTGGATCTAGGTTCTAATGTGAATGTAATCCCGAAGTAGACCTGGGAAATGATGAGTAAGCCGAAGTTGATCCGGTTGCCCATTCAGTTGAGGTTAGCAAATCAACATAAGATTGTTCCAATTGGAAGGTTGATATGGGTAAGTGTTTAAGTGAATAGTTTTTTAACATCACAATGAAACAAATTTACTTACCAAATGGATTTAACAACGAACCAATTATTTTCCCACCTTGAGAATGCTTACTCTCATATATTTTTTGCTTGCTATATAGACATGGATATGCATTCACATTGTATACTCATTATTGTTTGCTTCTTGTTATATGCATGCATATAACATGCAAGTTTCTTCCACAACTTCTATCTTCTATTATTCTTTATTCTTTCGTCCTTTTTTTTGTTGAAAATTCTTTCGTCGTTTTTTGTTAAAAATCGGAGACACATTGCAATTTATAACTTTGATTTGACATATATATATATATATATATATATATATATATATTAGCTATAAAAATTAGACTATAATGAATAATATAAGATACAATCAAAAGATCAATTTATTATGTGATTGTCAAACAAGTGCTCCATGGCAGCATAGTCCCTACTCAAACTTTTTAACCTTACCTTAGTGTTAGTGTTTTCAAGGAAGATTGTGAAAGTTCTAATCGATTGATCCTTCTTGGATTCGACATAAAGGTGTATGTGCCTTTGACCATAAATAGATTCAGAGGATGTGATAGGAAAAGAACTGAAAAAGGTTGCGAGGGAAAAATACAAAACATCATTAAAAAAAGGGATAAAAGAAAATATTTAGAAGTAAATTGAAAGCAATGCTCATTCAATACCGAACTCATCGCTACACTGGAACTGGTAGACCTGCTACCGAAGATCCTTTAATCTAAGTTGATATTCTGATACGTTTGAAGGCTTAACTTTACTCTTCCCACTTCCAAACTTAACTATCTTTCCTTTGGTGGTGATCTCATAATGGACTTGTCCATCGTTGTCTATGAAGGTACCCAAGAATGAGAGAATAAAGCATACAATTCCAAGAACACCCAAACAAATTCCCACCAAAAGCTTATCACACTTTCCACAGTCGTCGTTCTAGGAGATAAGATTCAACAACATCTGAAATACGAAAACAACACTTGTGGACAACATTTTTGCAAGATTAGATAAAGACGATAAAGAGTAAATGTTAGTCTTCGTTGTACTTGTCTCCTTTTCACTAGTGGAAAGTCCCATGTTTCAACATGTCTCTATTGTCAAGTTTCCAACAATAATTTCAAACACCTTTGAAGTTTCAAAACAACACTACAGAAATGAATTTTTTTCTGAATTGAGTGTTTGACTATTAATTTGATTTATTAATTTTTTAATTAATAATTTAATTTAATTTTTTCTAAATTAAGTGTTTGACAAAACTTTAAAAAAATTGATAGCAAACAATAATTAACTTACTAGGCAACATTCAATGCTGTGACAGAGGAGGCCTCTGACAAAGTTGTTCGTGAGAGCATCTTTACAAATGGTATCAGAGCCATGACCTCATTTTTGCCCCGGGTATGATAACAGACTCCTTTCGATCTGTTATAGCTATTCGCTCTGTATTTAAAAGTTTATGTTTTAGTGTCTGTGTTTGAGGATCCAGTGCCATATCAAGAGTCTCGGGTTGTTTAAAGGCACAGTTTCCACTCTTGCGACACATTTCTCTCTGTATTACTAGATTACTAGTTTCTGCCTGAGAAATCGGCCAGGAGCCTGTCTAATTCTCTTTTGAGAGAACACAAGACTAAACGCCCTGCTTTTCTGTGCAGAAATAGTAAGATATTAATACTAAGAATGGATTCTAGGTCAGTTTTATTCCGAGATGTCAAGAATGCTGAAGAATGTAGTACCTCTGGATCTGACCCTGTAAATAGTTTAGAGTCAATGTTTTCTCTAAATAGGTCCCAAAGTCTAAATTATGTTGATATAGAAGAAGTAGAAATCAATCCTCAAGCTGCATGGAAGTTACCTTCTATATCTTCTAGCAAAGTATATCAGGACCTAAATATGTTCCATCTTAAAGCTGTGACTAGAGTCGTAGTCAAAGAATCTGTGAGTACTATCCAACAAAACTGTGATATACACAAACCATCTCTTTGATAAACCCAAAAGAAGTACAGTCAGAAGCAAAGAGACATGGAACAAAATTTCTACATTTTGGATGCATTAGAGTCGGAATAAATCCCCTTGTTCATAAAGGAATAACTGCATATGTATTATGTACAGTAAGGGATATGACACATAATAAGTTCACCGACTCTTTAATAGGAGGAATTGTTGCTCCTTTGTCAAATGGCCCTGTCTTTTTTGACTGCTATCCAAATTTCTCTGTCTATACTTTTGATGAGAATATAGCAGATATACTTAAACTCCAAATCAGAACCACTGGTTTTGATACTCGGGCCTCAAGAAACAATATAGCCATCCAAGTGAGGGGATGTTTTAGGCACACAAATACCATGTTCCCAGTTGTGTTACATACCCCTAGTAAAGACTCACAGTCTAGTACTTTAGTCATAACATATTCCTTAAATCAAAAAATGGAACATAGTATTATAAAATGGGAGAATCTATCTTTCCCAGAAAACTGGGTTATTGATATTCCAAGGGCACCAACTCAGAAAGCTATTACCTCTGCCCAAATAAAGGAGACTCCAAACTCTGCAGTTATTTCTTTTCCCCAACATCTTTCTGCCAGACCTCCTCTTGTACATCCTCCATTAGGACAAACTTCTTCACCCTCATCTCTCTGTTTACATCCATCATTGCATGCTCTAGCAAAACAAATAAATGTCCCACTTACAATAAAATGTTTTGACCGTGGGGAATTAGTAAATCTTTCCACTATTTTTACATATGAGGATGAAAGCTACCAGCTTGGCCATTTGAACCATAACCCACGCACAAATCTACCTCCTCCAAGCTCTACTGCTAAAGACCAGTGTCCCCATCCTCAATGTTATGATATTCCATTTCCCCATGATGCTCATGTCTTAGTTATCCAAGATAATTTCTGTACAAAAATAAAATCAAGGAAAGAAGCCTATATTCCAAGTGACACAAGAAGACCATCCTCTTCAGAAATCAAGAAATTTATATCTCTTGCTAAAGGATGCAGAAAAGAAGGTATAAGAACTGAATGGATGAAAGAAATGCTAAACTGGGATCTTTTTACTCATCCAAAAGCCAGAGAATTTGCCAAAAGGACTTCCAATGAAGAAAAAATTAGACTGGCACAAAAATGGAAAAACTGGATGGAAAAGGAAAATATTTATATATCTTTCTTTGAATGGGAAAGAAAGAAAGATCTGCAAAAACATCCAGAGGGTTTAATTCCCCAGAAAGCTAGTCCTGTGAGTTGTCCAATACAGTCTCTTTCTATCTCTGATCTAGGAAGAGAGATTAATAAAATAAAAAAGTCTATGGCAAATACTGAGAAAGAAGAAAAAGGAGAGAGTCTCCAAGTCCAGCATCAGAAATATCATGTCTTGATTGAACTAAAAATTCAAGATTTACATTTTAGATTAAAGACATTGATTGATACTGGATCAGATTTAAACATGCTCAATAAGCATGTCATCCCTGTGTCTCTTTGGGAAAAAAACCAGGCTACGGTGGTGGGATTGGGAAATATCCCAAATGATATTTCTTTTCAAATACCAGAAGCAAGTCTCTGCTTCCAAGACTTCTGCCTTAAGTTGAAATTTCTTTTAGCAGATATTCCATTTGCATGTATTCTTGGTACTCCTTTTCTGGCAGCAGTTTCACCTCATGGATCAACCATGGTGACTCCAGAAAAACCAGGATATTTTATTACAGCAAAAAGGGGAAAAATAATCAAGTTGCCATTTGTATCTACCCCAAGAATCTCAGATGTTGTAAATATCAATTTCAGGAAAACTGAAAAAATAAAAGAACTAAAAGCTTTACAGGTGGAAATCAAAATAAAAGATCAATTACAAAGGCTGGATATCCAAGAAAAGATTCTCTTGTTAAAAGAAGAATTTATAAATACAGTCCACTCAGAAGATCCTACAGCCTTTTGGAAACAGAAGAAACATGAAGTTTTTCTTCCTTATAGGGAAGATTATCTAGGTAAACCCTGCAAAAGTAGAGCTATTCCAATGAATGTTGAATATCAAAAACTGTGTGCAGAAGAAATTGAGAATCTGCTTAATAGAGGTCTAATCAGAAAATCTACTAGTCCCCGGAACTGTTATGGATTTTATGTGAATAAACATTCAGAGCAAATTAGAGGAGTTCCTAGATTAGTAGTAAACTATAAGCCTCTTAATAAATTATTAGCAGATGATACTTATCCCATTCCAAACAAAAGCAGTTTGGTAACCAGAATCGTTGGAGCTAAGATCTTTTCAAAGTTTGATCTAAAGTCTGGATTCTGGCAGGTAGCCATACATGAAAAAGATAAATTTAAAACTACTTTTAATGTTCCTGCTGGACATTATGAATGGAATGTCATGCCTTTTGGACTTAAGAATGAACCAGCCAAATTCCAGAGAGTGATGGATGATACTCTGAAGCCATACTTTGATTGGCTCATTGTGTATATTGATGATATTCTTGTCTTTTCTTCCTCTTTGGATCAGCATTTTAAACATTTGAGAAAGCTTTTGCAAGTCATTAGACAAGCTGGGCTTGTATTGTCCAAGAAAAAGATAGAACTTTTTCAAACTCAAGTAAAGTTTCTTGGGCATACTATCAATAATGGCCAAATCACTCTGCAAACCCATGCTGTTGAATTTGCAGATAAATTTCCTGACAAAATTCTTGATAAAACACAGCTTCAAAGGTTTTTGGGAAGTCTAAATTATGTAAGCCATTTTTACAAAAAATGTGCACAAGATAGAAAGCTTCTCAATGATAGACTCAAGAAAGAACCAAGCCCTTGGACAGAGGCACACACTCAAGCTGTAAGGAATATCAAGGCTAAAGTCAAAAATCTACCAATTCTGCACATTTCAGATGATAGTCTTCCTAAGATTGTGGAAACTGATGCAAGCAATCTAGGCTGGGGAGCTGTTCTTAAACAAGTCAGAGACAAGGGGAAAGAAGAAGTAATTCAATTTGCTTCTGGGCTATGGCAGGCAGCAGAGAAAAATTATTCTGCCTTAGACAAAGAAATTAAGGCTGCCTTGAATGCTGTACATAAATTTGAAATTTATTTGATTTATAAAAAAATTCTTTTAAGAACTGATGCTGCAGCCATGAATAAAGTTCTTAATAAAGATCTGAAAAATCCAGGAGATCATAAATTTGCTCGATGGCAGGCTCTATTCAGTAACTTTGATTTTTCCATAGAGCATATTAAAGGAAGTATGAATTGTTTGCCAGATTTCCTGAGCAGGGAACACTTGCAGCACCAACAACAAAGCATGGTAATCTCCATACAGCTTAGAGAAGGATCATAACAAATTCAGAATATATCTTACTCTTTAAACTGGGATGATTATGCAGAAAATTGGGTGCCTAGATGGGAATTGAGAAGTACCAAAGTATTATCTCAAACAACTCAAGTCCCATATTCACACTTAGTCCCTGAAGTAAGAAGAAGAGGAAATACAAATATCCTCTTACCCACCATAAATCGGGACAACAGGAGAGCCATCCAAGCTCAACATGCTCTGACAGAACTATTCCATGATCTAAATCTGATATGGGATATAAGAAATAATGAAGGATATAATCAACAGTATTTTTGCTTGGAGAGACCTCGATTAATTTCTCAATGGCCTGAAAGTAATGCTGACATCACCTTTCCTGAAACAAGTTTTAATTACCATGATTATAGAAATTTATGGTGGCAGTTTGCTCAACATGAAGATATGTTAGTCATGGTTAAATTTGGCTGTGTAAATTCTGCAACTTCAGGAAGACCACCTTTATGGCTCGAAGATTGGTGGAAAGACTTTGGACTTAACAAAGAGGCAACAGACCCAAATATTTTGAGAACTTTTGCTCCGCTTTCTACTGTTGGAGATTTATATCGTCAAGGACCAAATGATTTTGAAATCCTACGGATCTTTATTGTCAATCACTATCAATGGGGGATCAGGTCTAAGACTATTCTCCAAAGAATCAATGGAGTATTGTATATGGTCCGAAAGATCTATACAAAATCATGGGATACTCTACACTATCCTGAAAGATTTTCAAGCTTCATTGAAAATGATTAATGAACTGATTCATGTCTAGGTGGCCGACAATGGTGCCATCCGGGTTTCGTGGATTACCGTAACAATCTCCACTTTGTACATAAAGTAGATTTGTAGTGATGTCCTGTCTAAATAATGGGAATCTTGGAAACTCAGAGCACTTCTCCGACTTTTGGTGCGGATTGACCCACATTTCCAAGATTATCATGTGATGTCCTATATTTTGTCTTGTATGAGTGTACTCTGGTCGGGGAATCTTGCATGATCACCCCGTCAGATTTATTGTCGTATCTGCTTTCAGTGATTTGATCAGGGAATCCTGCGTGACAACCCCGACAAATCTTTCATGGTACTTTACTTTTGGTGTGATTTAAAATAAAGATGTCTGATTGGTGAGAGATTCCTGCGTGAATACATCTGCCGAATCCCAAAAGAAAAGATTTGGTGGCAGACATGTAAGGCCACTTGTCTATTCGGGTCTTGTCTTCATAATGACACTCTCCTCCTGAATTTGTATAAAAAGAGATGAAGAGTTCATTCTCATCATCAGAAGTTTGAGTAGTCGAGTCTAGGTTTCTAAGCTTCCCTCTTGTCTGAAGCTTTGAGTCATTCTGTCTAAGTTATTTAGTCTGTGAGCGAAGAGCATCCTGCTCAGAGTTTGTAATCTGTGCATCTGGCACAAATATATTGTAATACCCGAAAGCTTTATGCTCTGATAATATAAAGACTTCCACTTGTTATTCATCTCTGATGCTTGTCTATTGTCTCTCAATTATGTGCACATTGTGACTTCATTTATTTGCCTGTATTTGCATCCGTTGTTCCTTGGTACTGCTAGGTCTAAGTTGCTTGTCCTGTTGGCAAGGTTGCTGGTAGTCTGGTGTAAGGCGTCGATGGAGCAGTGGTAGTAAGTCCCGCTAGGCAGGTGGCCGCTAAGGGCAGTTGTAGCTGTGAAAGTTCGCTGAAAACTAGTTATAGGCTTCAAATAGAACTACTGAAAGGGCTCGATGGACTTCGAGTGATAGGCTTCAGGAAGATAAGCAGAGTAAAGCGGTTAACCCGCCGGTATTGGTTCTGATGGAAGTAGCAGAAATCAGAAGACCAGATGATGAAGGGAGATTGCGCCTGACAAAGGAGGCCCTTGAGGAATCAAGCTTCATTCTCTTACAGAGGAGGCCCCTAACAAAGTTGTTCGTGAGAGCAGCTTTACAAATGGTATCAGAGCCTCTGATATATACACTATCAGATTACCTTGATATATACACCCACCAACTTAGCATTCAATGTTGAGACAAATAATATATACACCATAAAATTGCCTTAATATATACACCAGGATATATCAGAGGATGTATATACCACCTGAGGCGGCGCTAGATCCGCCTTTGACGCTGTTGCAGGAGCCTCCGCTTTTGCGGCCACTACCTATCCCTTCGACCAGGCTTTCCTTCAGGCGCTCGAGGAAGATGTTAAAGTCCTATGCGCTTATCATGAGGACAATGTAGTTGATGAGGTGGTGGACCTGGGCTCTAGTCGTTCTTCGTGGCTTAGGCTATGCTTGCTAAGGGAACCATACTGTAAGGAATTCAGGCCACTGTTAGATTAATTGGAAAAGCATAATCAGTTGCTGCTTACTTCAGTTTCATGGTTGGGGGATCCATTCACCTAACTCCAAAAGGGCACCATGTTGGCTTTCTTAGAATAATTATCCAGCGGTGATGGGTGATGGACTGCTTATGTCTTGCACTCAGGTTCCTCCAGACTGAAGGATGTGTTTATGTTTTCTTTCAGTTTAGTCAGTTTTCATCATGCTCTAGTATGCTTAGCTATTTTCACATGGGCAGTCAGCCCATAGTAGGTTTTTTGGACATTTTATGCTGGTCAGTCTTAATAACTCAGTATGGTCTCGTTTCCCTGGGAAGACCAATTTTGTGGTCTTCTCAAATTAGTTAAGTCAAGTTTTGTGCTATGGTCATGTCAAATTAGTCATAGACAACATGGCCGAACTCTTAAGCTTTTAGTTTTTTTTTATGTTAAAAAAATCAAATTTTTAAGGCCATTTTTTCTTCTATTGAAAATTTTAACTTTTGTATTTGAAATAAAGAGTAAGTTAACTAAGGAGCAATCTTCTTTTTTTGGCAAAAAAAATTTCCCTCTTTTCAGGTAAAAAAATGGGCAGATGCATAGAAAATCTATCAAACTTCTAGATTGGCCAGAAATTTAAAACTGCATAGCCAAAACAAAAGGCCTGAAAAATAACTCCAAAGGAAAGATTGCTCAAAGTTAACTCACTCCTTTGAAATAATAGTTACTAATAAGTAATTTTGGGATGCACAAATAATTAAAAACAAGCATTAGATTACTAGTTTGCATGAGGTGCTCAATTACAAACCATTAAATCATTAAATGCTATGCAATTGGATCACAGACACACACCCCAACACAATAGTCTTACTTGTGAGTAATTTTTTGACACAGAATAATTAAAAACAAAAAATAGACTATTTATCTGTCTATGCATAGTTTTTTGGTTGGATTTAGAGCCACTCTATTATTCTTTATTTAAATGTCTCCATCCATCAATAATAAGCACTGGACACAACATTGAATGTTGTGGGGATCAGTTACAAACCATTAAATCATTAAATGCTCTGCTTCATGGTGTGTAGTTAGTTCAAAAGTTGGTTAGTAATAAGCAGATTGTTGTTCAACATTCAATGTTGTGGGAGGTGCTATATGCCAGCTACCACAACATTTACAACAGACTGGTTATTGTTAGCTAGGACATACATCTCAACATGCAAAGCATTTAATATTCTGTAGCCAAGTACTTACAGTTAATTTAAAAGTTACTTTTTTTAATCAAATAACACACTCCAACTCCAACATACCATTTAATAATCTGTTGCGACAATCAGACACACCTCAGCATGCAGAGCCTTTAATACTCTTTAATGCTCTGTAATGGAGTACTTTTTGCTCTCGTATCAATCCATGTGTTTTTTATATTATTCGCTGGCTATTTTGCAAATCATTCATTGACTTCTTATTTAGCTATTGTTGTCCGTCGCTGCTGTAAATTTCATCTTTTTCACCAACTTACAGATATGCCCATGCCATCACCGTCAATGTCAGGAGGTGTCTTAAACACATTCAACTCACGATGCTTTCTCCCCTTCGAAACTCCGAACGAATTTGATTCCAATACGAATCACTCCCGTTTGAGACGCACGTCTGTGATGCGTTCGAAATCTGATCCAGAGTGTCAGACTGAACTTTTCAGAATTGTTAGGTATTTTGATGTCATTGAAAATGACAAGACACAACTCAATGGAATCTGTGTCCAGAGCATTTTCTATGCCGATATCGTTGCAATGGCGGATAGAGACGCGACGGCGGCGCTGGTACTCTAAAGCCATGAATCATTCAATCATGTGCACCTGCTTTCATGTCCTCCAGTTACATTCCATCTGAAATAATCATATATTCCAACGATCAAATTCACGTGCTTTCTGGTCGGTTTTCTAATTAGCTACCATCTTAAATGGTAGTTAATTGTTATCATTAGTTATTTAATGGTAGTTAATTGCTATCATTAGCTACACAATGGTAGAAATGGATTTTGAACAATAAAAATAGTGATTCGTGTAAATTTATATAGTTGGATTCCTGAGAAAAAAAGTCATTTCATAGAATAGCTAGACAACTTCTTTATAAATCAATGACATCTCACCTCTAGCAAATATCAAGTGATTTTAAAAACGCTTAACCTTAACTTTGGTATACTTTTTCAATTTCGTTTTTAACAAATAATTGCGATATTGTCTAATACAAAATTAACCACTCAAATTCAAATTTCACTTTATGACATATTTATTCTTTTCATGAATCAATTGTGAACAATTAACCTCATGTATTTTTATGCTATTTGTATAAAATAGATTAAAACAATTTAATTCATAATATGTAGTTCTCACACAACAAACATTAAGAAATACACATTATTTCAAATAGATACACAAAATATTCTACCTTCACATTCTAACTTGCACATTTACATTTTTTCAATATACCATAATATGTGCAAAAGATTTTGCATAAAGTGTCAACTATTTTATCTATTAAAATTTCATTTGTTAATTTTTCATTCAAGAATGTTAAAATTATCATAATCAATGTGTTATCCAAATTATTTTCTTTACCTAATTTTTTTTTTTTTAAACTATACCTCTTAAGAACTCAACATATTTCATATGCTTGTACATTTATCTTAGTTTTATTATTAATAAATTTCAATGTGTAATAATCATTATACAAATTTTTCGAGTAAAAAAAATTCCTCCTATATTGTATATCTAAATTACAACATAAAATTCCAAATTATAAGCCAAACATCATTTTTTTACCTTCTTCAACTCATTGAAAAATTATACTAATCTTCCCTCTTGGCTCAATACTACAATATTTACTATTCTTACATCAAATTCCACTTGAAATATTTTCTCAAAATTTGGTAATCTATCGTGCTTATTTACTTCAACATCTCAAAATGCTCCTGCAAGCCAATAAAATCTTTGTTTCTTTATGCACTTTGTCCTAAGTAAGTCAATTCCACCAAACTTTTGAATTTTTAAATGGAACTTTAAGTGAGTCAATTTCACTAAATTTTTGAATTTTTAAATGAAATTTTGAACATTTTTATTTTTGAATTTTGCTTTCAACAAATTTTATTTTTAACGTATTTTTCAAACCAGAAATTATATGGGTTACAAGAAATTGTGTGGGCTGTATGAGTTAAGCCCATAAATTTGCTAATAATTCCCTAGATTTCATCAAACAAATTCATTTTATCCTAAAGTAACTTCATAGCTCTTGTTTCAGCTTCTAAATATTATTCATGGTAATCATCCAAAGTGGTAGGTTATTTCCACAAGATTTTAAAAACAATTTATAGTTCAATGACTTTATTTTTCCCGTGCACATTTTGAATGTCTTATTCCTTTCTATTTAAATCAAGAAACTATTGGTGACTCTATGGGCATTCATTACTCCAACAACCCTAAATAGTTAGCATCACAATTTATTCATAACTCTTTTACTTTTTAAACCCATTCTAATTTATACCTTAGACATTTGTAAAACCTAGATTCCCTTATCAAAATCAAAGTTGTGAAGACTTAAATAATTGTCTTTAAAAAGGTTGGCTATGTGATAGCCTGAGATGCATTCTCTTTCCCATTATGTACAATTTAGGACAATAGAATTATCAGTAAATTCTTGTTACAAAAATTGTCACATTTCTTAATTATTCATCAAACACATTGTTGATATAGGGAAATTATCATTTTCAACTTCACATAATTAACTAACAAAAAAGCTTAATTAGAACTTTCTTTGAAATTGAAATGGCAAGCCTTCCTTCTAACACCAAAGCTTTGACATGGGCAAATGACCTTTGTCAACTTCATATGGTTACCTAGCTAAAGGATCCAAATAGACCTTTTTTCTGTTGAAATAGAAAATCCTTAATTTATGATTCAATTGTCATCATCTTGGTATGATGTTTTGATATGCTGATTTATTTATCTAATGGGTATAATGCAGAGAAATATGAATAAATATGAAGTGGTTGTAGAAAATGAAATACATTAAAAAGATGATAAATGAAACTAACTAAATCCTAACTAAAGAAGAGAAAAAATGAAAATAAGATGTAACTAATAAGAGGGAAAATATTCCACTACTATCACCATAAATTAAGTCATACTGAACCTCTTGGCTACCTCTTCAAGTGAAACAATCTGACTACCAAGAGCACATGTCAAAAAACCAATTAGTAACTAGTTGGATGAAATGAAATATCAAGCATCTCATCTGCACACCTGCTCTTTTGAGTTTTCTTCTGCTCACTGTATCATTTCATCAATCTCAAAAAAACCAAGTTGTCCGTAACTTTTCAGCACTAATCACAAAGATAGTACCTTGAAACATTGCCTTCAGCATTTCACATGAGAATCCTCCAATTCCAAAACGAAGTTAAACAGTAAAAATCATTATAATTAATGCTAAAACGTTCAAGGCTGCGTCAAGTCTAACAAAAGAAAACATAGCATTAAATATCCAAACTGCAATTTATATCAAACCTGCAAGCGAAATCTGTCAGCCATGATAATTACTATCATCAGACATTTTTATCGGTCATCACGCCCACACAGCGAAAAAAAATTCTAGCCACACTGTTCAGAAAAACGTTTTTCACGCCATTTTTAACGATCAAATCAACTAAATTATCGGTCACAGCCAGATTCGGAACGTTTCTGAAAGCTGTCAAACCCA
>JZKD02S1686258.1:118628-136822 GCA_000966675.3 Picea glauca
TCTCAACCAATTTCCCATTATTACAAAATATGATCCCTTCAAATCCTCACACATATCTCTCATATATCTTGGATAAGATATGTTTATCCATATCT
Source organism: Picea glauca (assembly GCA_000966675.3). Taxonomy (NCBI): domain Eukaryota; kingdom Viridiplantae; phylum Streptophyta; class Pinopsida; order Pinales; family Pinaceae; genus Picea; species Picea glauca. The sequence continues at coordinate 118,724 of JZKD02S1686258.1, forward strand.
CCATGATCTTCTCCTTGGAACATGCTCGAATTATCTCCTCAAATCTTGAAATGGTGGAGAAAGTATTCGAGAAGTCTTTTTGAATTAATCCTTCACATATTCCTACACATGACAAAGCTCACACATTTTTGAGATATATATGAAAGCATGCCAATTTTCTAATATTTAATCACAAATTCCCTTTTAATACTAGAATAAATGATTTGGAAAATAATAAGGTTAAACCCATATTTAATTATGAAAATGGTATTAATGAATGATTTATGGAGTGGTAGAATATGGATAAATGTGAAGAATGGTGAAAGGAAAAGAGGATGAAAATGCGACAATTATGAGACTCAACATACCCCCCAACTAAACTTGTTGCATGTCCTCATGCAACCTTGCATAAAAACTTTTCTTCTCAATTTTGGTTTTGTATGATTATATATATAACAATAAAGAGGATGAAAATCCCCTCCAATTGATCTTGTGGAATGTTCTCATGCAACCTTGCATGGTTATTCTTTAGGACTTTTGGATTTTGAATGAAATCATTCCATGAGGTGAAATATACAAGTAACAACTGATGTTTCTGATGGTTGGTTGTTATGTGACAACCATGAATATAACAAATGTTGGTTCTTGTGTTAACAACATTCATTTCGTTTACTTGTTTGCTCGTTGTAATAATATTTTAAGCACACATGCATTGGAAATTACAAGCCATCAACGTGCATAAGAAATCCTTTTCTTCAAGTTATGAATCATGCCAAGATAGATCAATAGCTGGAAAAAGTGCAACAAAGTGTAGTTCGGATGAGACATGTTGGTCAACAATATATGAGGTGATGAATGTGTAAATGGAATCAAATGGTAATGAATATCCCCCCAAACTGAAGATGTGTTATGTGTACGAAAATGAGAAAGGAAGTGGAACATGGTGAGGGAATTTTCCAAATTCATTCACTCTAACATGTAAGGAATTGCATGATTAAAGAGTAGAAAACAACATACCTCCACTTACCTAAAAAGTAGATGAACTATGTAATAGGAATATGGCTGATGTGTTGGGTATGTGTTATATTCTTTGCATGTGTGTGTGTGTGGGTGCGCCAGATAACTGTGTGTGTGTGGGTGCGCCAGATATTTTGCTATTTTTAGTTGATTTGTAAATTAATCCCGGATTAAGGGATTAGGGTTTTGGTATCTACGGAATACCTAAAAACATTGTATATATTGTATGGCGAATGGTGAAATTCGATATAATGAAAAAGAAAGGTTTTCCCGGTTGAGAGTTTCCGGTAAAGATATCTGTGTATTCTGTGTATGAGCCATTGATTAATTTATGTATTGCTTAAGAATATATATGCATTGCTTTACTTCGCAGGTTTAAAACTTACATGATGCTGCTGCAGGATCATGTGAAATGTGACTGTTGTAACTGTTGGATCAGAGAATGTGAAGTGGAGGAATCTAAATTGTTGTTGATGAATCGTGGAAAAATGGAAGTATGAAAGTGGAACTATAGTACTCTCATATGGTTGAAGTCATGCTGCTATAACTGCTAAGGGAGTCATGAAAAAGTGCATAGTCTTCACCCGCTACAAAACCAATGGTACAATTCTAGCCATGCGAATGAATGTGTTGATGTCGAGCATGAATATAAGTCATTGGATTACCGACCATTGATGCATGTCGTTAACCAATGCAAGGCAAGCTCACCATTGATGTCAATGAGTGCCAAGGTACCCGAGTACATCTTGCGAAGTGCGAATGAATGAGCTGATGTCGAGCCACTTGCAAGATCTCATGATCAAGGGACATTGATGTATTCCCATGATTGTCAACGAGAGAACTTGCCATTAAGGCATGCAAGTCTCCAGGTACTCAAAATGGACTCTAGTCTATATCCCAGATAATGTGTTGAGGTTGATGGGGCAAGACTTGTTGAAAAGTGGGCCTTAAGGAATCCCACATCAGTCAATGCGAGTTCTGATAAAAAGAGTGGTAGCACTATAAATGAAAAGATCTCAGTAGTAACAGTGTGTATGGAAAGGCAATGTAGTCATGGAAAGGGAGATGAATAGTTTTATTGACAAGGCAAAATGAACTGAAAAAGATAAAGAGATGTCTGTGACTAAGAAAGATAGGCGTGTGTGAAGTCATGAAGGATAATTCAATGGGAGATGGGCTTCAACATAGGGTTGATGAAGGTACTACGAAGGAGAAATATGAAGAAATAACTCAAGACACAAAATGGTTATATGAATAGGTTGTGTGTAACATCAAACATCATGATGCGTATGATGAGAATCAACTCCTTCAAGCTGTCAAAAAAAATGCATGTTTCTTGAAAAATGTTGTGATTCTTAAAAACCACGTCAGCATTAAAATCGATCATCTGCAAACCAAAAAAGGTTAGTACTAATACTGCAAGCAAACTTGGTAAGATCATCGTGAAATGTACAAAGAAGGACAAATGCGAGCAAATCAATTTAAAAAATAAAGTGCATTCGTACCTGTTGTCTTTGCTTGTTGGACTCTTGTAGCGTGAAGTGATTTAAGAAAAACAAATGAGCATAAATCGTAAAACATGTCTGGATTATTATTTTCAGGAATTTATTGAAATCCATTTGCTAAAATATTTTTTTCTTTTTACAAAAAAATATTTTTTTATTTTTATGAATTTTTTTTTTACCTAATTTTTTTTTTTTATGATTTTTTTATTATTATATATATTTTTTTATAAAACAAAACAAACTAGAATAAAATTATTTTTATTATTATAAATTTATTTTTTATAATAAAACAAATAAAACAAAATTCTTTTTATTATTATATAATTTTTGTGGGGGGGATATATTAGCAAATTATATAATTAAATTAAAATTCCAAACTCATATAACATTTATGATTTTATACCTAATTCTCCATTATTAACTAAAATAATATTGACATGAATACTTGTAACTGTCACGCACAAGGCTGGGAGGGAATACAGCAAAGAGCTCCTGCATCCTTAGTGATCTTTACGTTGGAAGAGCATTTCCTGTCCCAGATAGAACGAAGTATGCTCCATTCACAAACTTATCGCGAACTGACTCCCACAACCATCCATTGGCACAAGAAGAATCAACGTTACAGTCTTCACGTCGTGTCACCTGCTTCTTATACTCCTCGTCTGGGGCCTCGAACAAATTTCCTTTACTTCTGATGGTGGGATGCATGCTTCCTCCAATTGCATATATTCCCCACTTTTCGTAGTTGTTATTGGCTACATGCACGTACCCATATCGACACCTGAGAGAATATGGAGCAACGCGTTAATGGCAACATAATTGTTATCGGCTACTTGGCTACTTGCACGTACCCATATCGACACCTGTGAGAATATTGGCACAATCGTATGTGTCAACAGAATAAGACAAATATGGTTGTTGTGTGTTGTCTTTCTAAAAGGCATAACTGTCGATTTTCAAACCTGGAAACAGTATTGTTGGTACCTGGTTTTCAAACCGGGATTGTATTAGGGCAAGTGAATTTACCTTGGCATCCTTTGCGTGAGGCCTGGTTCGAAGTGGTTGTATACAACAGTCACCTTCATGTTTTTATCACCTGCATAGTCATCGTTGTGGCCTAACAACAATACCTCGTCATGGTCAAAGAAGCGGTTGTTGGAAATAGTAACTGTCGTGGAACCGGCCGTGATATCAACAAGACCGTCTAGGCACTTGGAGAGGGTGTTGTGATCGATCCATAAATTTCTACTACCCATGACAAATATAACATCTCCATCCTTAAAGAAATGATTTAGAAAGAAACACTTGTCATTTCAATCTATCCAAGCAATTGATCGTTGAGTTACAGTTTCCAGATTAATCTGAATTATATGTAGAAAGTCAACCAAATTCAAGGAGATTTCAATTGGCAGCATTGTAGCTGAGTTTCCATATTGTAACACATCCCTCAAAAAAAAAATAATAAAAAAAATGAAAATCATTCCACTCTCCCTTCTAGAAATAGATCACCCAGGACGACAATGCACTCGTGATCATAGATTTTTTCGCACTCGTGATTATAATCCACTAATCGTTGTTCGCTCAGGCTCACCATCCCCCTTGTATTCAGTAAATTCGCACCTTCCAACGCCCCGGTTGTGCTGGAAGCCCATCAAGAACAACAAGATCCCTGGCTAACATAACCCTACTCATCGAATAACACACGGTAGGCTGTCATGAACTCCATTTCCGATCTCAAATTGCAAGACCAATGTTTTTTTTTTTTCACTGCACTGCGTGGGATATACGTTTGTCAGGCTTTGATCAAGCAAAAAAACTCACACACAAATTTCACACTCCATCAATCACTCATAGAAAACTATTTATTCATATACCTACTCTTTGATACCAAAATAGAAAACTGGATTGCACACAAAATTCATTCGATCAGATTTTAGGAGAGAACATTCATGTACTCCACCTATATGCTATTATATGGTATCATATTTCCTCGACGCTCAGTGGTATGGAGCAGAGCGACATGATCATAAGCAGGTTCAGTAAATAAATTAAGGTATAGGAAGATGTACATAAAAACGCAGACCAAACATTTATCATATCAAACCCAACTCCAGCCTATTGATTACTGCACATGATTATTTTCTAACTGTAGAGCAATACATTCAATATATACAAATATATTTTTCGGATCAAGAAACCAAAGAACTGGATATATGGATTCATGAGTCCAGTGAGTGTCGATTTATGGATATATGGTGAATCCATATAGAGGGATTCATCTAAATTGACATGGCTCTAGTAGCACTATCCTTTGACGACACAATATATCAGCAGAATTGGGCGAAAATTGGATTTTTATAGGCAACACTTGGCACGTGGAATTTCGTCTAAGCACTTAGCAGTCCTACGAAATTGTCGTAGGTTATGGACTAGTCTGATCAGTCGATACGAGGCCTATCTATTGCTAACTTTTTAATTTCATTTTCAAAAATAGCCATTGGTGTCAGTATGCCATGAATAAGGTCGCCAAGAATTGTTTTAAATCTTAACAAACACCCTTCCCTCTTTTTTTTTTGAAAATAATATGCTGTGATAATCGTAGTCACAATTTTGATTTTAAACAGTATTTAAGTGAAGGCATCTAGAAATAACTACCTTGTTAAGATCTTGGCTTATATTTATCAGTCAACAACCGCATAGTATCCTAATTAGTGATTTCAATATTGTATTGAACGAGAGAATCTCTGGAATAAATCGTAAATCCCGGTTTGGAAATAATTATCTATAACCCAACACATAAAAATTTGCACTCGGATTCTTATTCAGGAAGATCAGAATTGACTTTGGTTATTTTCTTGATAATGGCATGTTTTGAAGGATTTTTTTTCAAGCGATTGCAGGTGGATGGAGTGGGTGGATACAGTAAATTACAGAAATGGTTTGGCCAAGGAGGTTTTGTTTTTGTTTTATTGTTGTTACAGAGTTAATTTCAAGGGAGCTACAAGATGAAGGAAATCTGCGGAGGCTCAGCGTATTCAGCGAACACACTTTGAAATGGATGCAGACAGTTTGAAAAAAAAATTCCCAATGGAGTTGATTGATGAAGGATGAAGGCAAAGAGATGGCATAGTGCGACTCAAATCAACGATAAGATTGTAGGTGGCACTGTTTCAGCTACTTTTTTAGCATGGAAAATAAACAATTCATCCGCCTAAATTTTGCAAACCAATTTTTCTTTATTCATCTAATGTTTTAATGTTTTTACCTGCAGGTCCAAGATGAATGACCATTTTTTTTAAGTTTTATATTGTTTCTAAGAAATTAAACTAAAAAATGTAAAACAAAATGATTTTTTTTTTTTTTTTTAGCAAATGGAGACAAACTCATTAAAATTTGGAGACTATAAAAAGTTTAGGCAATTGGACCCTGTTTTATTTATTAACCTACCTACTCTATGCTAAATAAATAAAAAATGTTTTACCTCAAATCATATTTCCAATGTAGCCATTCCCGTAATAGTAACAACAATATATTCTCTGTCTGTTATCCATAATTTTGGTCGTCATGATGATGTGATGATGTTGGTGAACTCAGGCTCTTCATTAGAACTTTATCCTGAGAAAAGCTACCTTTATCTCTTTCCAGAAATTACAGTTTTGAGGAAGGTTCACAGGCTGTCAATACATTTGCCTGCGAGAATGCATGATTCTCACAGGCTACCTTAATCCAGCATGCGAGGAGTTCACACTGTGCCTAACTGTTAGGGTGCGAACATCTTCTAAAGAAGGGAAAAAGATAAATTCTCGAACCTTCTAGAAGGGAATCTTCTAGAAGGATGAGATGGCATTCGAATGGTTATCTAAATACTGGCTTTCCTGATATCTTGGGATCATTCCTATCCAAGTAACTAATTCATTATCTCCTATATATTGAGGGGAATGCTCATGGAAAATGTTAGAAGCAAACTAGTAAGAGATTTATTGGAGAATTAGTGGAAGATTGTGTGAAGGACTGATGCTACGGAAGCTAAGGAACTACAACAAGGTTATCAAAAGTGGTTGATCTTCTTCATGCAAGTGAGCAAGTGTGTGTGTCAGAGCTAAGGGCCATCGAAAGGAGGTTTGCAACATCAAGGCTCAGGTTGTAATCTTTTCTTTCAATCCATATAATACAGTAATATGTCCCTTTCCCATAAAGCTAATGTCACTTTATTATATAACTCCTTGATCATATACATAGGTTAATTGTTGAATATATTGAGTTGTCTTCACTTCGATTGGTTTGTTTTGTTGTGGTCTTGACGATACAAGAGCATTGGAGCGAAGCTTGGAATAACAAAGACCCAAGGAAGCGATCATAAGGTATGTTCATGATTCTTGCCTCCTAGTTCATTCAACAGTTGAAATCTAGGGAAAGAGTATTATTCTGACTTGCTTTGTTCTAGATCCAGGTGGATCTAGGGAGATCGGTTTGTGTCCGCACTTACGAATTTATCCAATAACACTGTCAATTTTTCGAATGAAAAGTGAAAATATGTAAAAATAAGTAAATCTAGTTGTTGTAACTATAAACTACCTAAGTAAAAATAAAAACACTAATCTAATTGTGTACTTACTTGGAACCATTGTTCGATAAGGATTTCGTAGGCGCGATTTCCCTCGCTCAGATCATGTTGTAACTTCTCTTCATCTTCCTCGATCTCTCGTTCGGATAATTGTTCGCCATCAGATGCGTAGGAATCTTCAGATGTTGAATCTCTGTTTGTTTCTGAAGGAGTAGTTGAACCTTTAATTCTTGTCAAGATATCCTCTTCCAGGGAAGAGGAGATCCCAACTTCTTCTAGGATCTGAGTGAGTAGTTCCAAGCTGAAACTGATTGTTAAACCATGTTGAAAATTGGGTTCTTACAACACCCAAAACTAAAATCTGGAAAGCTTAAATGAAATGAAACTACTTATGCCAATAAAAACACTCGTGCTGAAACACATAAAAAAAACACTCTTCACAGTTGCGGAAATCAAACACACTTGTATTAAAAGATAAACACTTATGCATAAAAGGGAGAGGACAACCTAACTTTGCAGCAACCCCACTAAAGTGGATGTGTGGGCTCTTCCCTCACATCTTACTGTCTTCTCTCCTCCCTTAGGTCATCCATAAAACCAATCCAAAAACCATTAAATAAATCTAATTCAAATGCTACCTATTACCGTTTACAACTCCCCAACAATGGCCCCAAAATGTTGGTGCAATTATATGCATAATATATTACCAAATATAAATTATCAACTGGGATTCATAACCAATAGAGTTTATGCACTATATGTGCCGACAACGGGTAGTTTATCTATGTCTGATGAGTATAGCATAAAGAAGAGACATTGGAAAACTCAACACTTTGTTTTTACACTTCAAAGATAACACTCTCCACACATTTCAAAATTCATAAAGCAAAACCCATAAACAAACAAAAACTCTTGCTTAGGGGATGGACCGGTTCATTGATGTCTCATGAAAGGAAAAGGTGAACCTTGATTCTAACTCCTGGAGAAACTAAACTAACAAGTGAGATGCTCCATTAAATCTCATGTATGGTGAAATATGGAGATCCAATTGTTCCTGCATTGCCACACTTTGCAACAAATTTTAATAGTGAAATCAAAACAAAATAACATGAAATCAAAATAACAGGTACATGAAATGAAAATCTACACTAATAATTTACAATCAGCTTACCAAGATGGATCGGTGGCCCTTGCCGATGCCAACATGGAAGCTTTTAGATCAACAGATGCTAAATTTTAAAAGATACAAGATCATTGAATTCAAAATTGCATTAATCTTCAACAAGTAGGTTTACAAAAATAGTATTTTCATGAATCCAATCTACATCATAACAATTCTCCCCCCCTCATGAAGAGAGGGCACTCTCTTTTATACATGAGATATTTGAAAAGAAGATAAGCATATCATAATTACAGATCCACTTTTCTCTGAACCAATTTCCCATTATTACAAAATATGATCCCTTCAATTCCTCACACATATCTCTCATATATCTTGGATAATATATGTTTATCCATATCTCCATGATCTTCTCCTTGGAATAGGCTTGAATTATCTCCTCAAATCTTGAAATGGTGGAGGAGGTATTCGAGAAGTCTTTTTGAATTAATCCTTCACATATTCCTACACATGACAAAGCTCACACATTTTTGAGATATATATGAAAGCATGTCAATTTTCTAATATTTAATCACAAATTCCCTTTTAATACTAGAATAAATGATTTGGAAAATAATAAGGTTAAACCCATATTTAATTATGAAAATGGTATTAATGAATGATTTATGGAGTGGTAGAATATGGATAAATGTGAAGAATGGTGAAAGGAAAAGAGGATGAAAATGCGACAATTCTGAGACTCAACAATGACTATAATGTTTTTACCATTCTGAGAAACGAATAAATGTGTCTCGTTGAGTGAGAGGTATCAACTCGTCAAAGCTTGCCAATATCTTCCCAAGATGATTGAGTAATTGCTTACTGGCATGTCGATTATCTGAATGTTAAGGGTTGTCCTTATTTCAGGGTGTGCGTACAAAACTAAGGTCACATCTTTAATCTCACCTATGGTTGTTTGTTGTAGACTATTATAGGAGAGCATGCTTCTGGCGTTTTCATTTGTACAAGACAAACCTAGCTTTTCCATAATAATATTCAACATCACACTTGGTCCCAAACCACCATCAATGTGGAAACAATGGGAAATCTTATCTATAATCTTTACAGAAATAAAAAAAAGGGGGATTTTTTATAAGGTATCTAAAGTTATGTACACCTACTTTATTTACAGACGAATCCTCTTCATTTACCTCTTCAGAGAGGTTGCCTACAACAAAATCCTTTCCTTTCATGAAATTTTTTAGATGCCTTTGTTGTTCAGGGACTACAACCATGTCCAGGAGGGTGGCATATGCTTTGATGTTGGCCAACTAATTTAGAATATTGTATTTGGAAGAGGGGATAGGTGAAACTGTTCCTTAACTGTCAGGAACTTTAGGAATTTGAACCGTAACAACTGGTGATGATGATCTTGGGATAGAAGAATTGCGAGGATGATCATATTTGCCTTTGGGAGCATAGGATTTGTTCCTAGTATTGATGATCATGAAATCCTCCAGCTCTGCAAAATCTAGGACAACAATGGTAGTTTCTAGTCTTTTACCAAAGATCTTATCTCTGGCACTCTTCCTTAGCTCACATGTGGCTTCCTCGTGGCGTTTCTCACAAAAGTTACACCAAATTCGAGGCAAGATAGCCTTGGGATGAAAATTATTTTCAATTGGGTTTCTAAAGGGGGGTGCAGTAGAGGATGAATCTCCAGGGGTTAGAGGGGAGACATTTCCCTTTCCCTCATATGGTATCATACGATTATTCATATCTTGTACTAGCTGTAAGAGGGCAGACATGTTTTTTTGTTTAACCGATTCTCCCTGGGGAAGATCTATTCTTTCAAGCTATTCTTCATACTCTAAACAAGTATGCAGAGTGGAACCGAGGTTGTCAATGAATTTTCCTCAAGCCTATGACGATAGAGGGAAGGTAATTCATTGTAGTAATGCACGAAAGAGGCTTGGTTTTGAGGTCGAATGAGCTCATGGATTTGATTGTATAGCTTAGTGAAACACAAGTTGAAAGACTTGATGGTCTCACCATCCTTATAGGCGATGTTATTGTACTCCCATAACTACTCAGCTAGGCTTTTATATTGCCCATAGGTGGATCTAAACCAATAGACTAACTCCTCCCAAGTAGATAGAATCTTAGGATGAAGGTCAAAGAAATCGGCCACAGCCTTTCCTTCCAAGGAATTGACGAATAAGCACATGCAAGTATCATTGTCATTGGCTCCTATATTGTGACAAGCATTAGAAAATGCCACCAGGTGTTCATTTGTAGTGACAGTGTTATTCCCCAAAGAACTAGGGAGATTCTCTTTGAATTTAGGAAGTGGACGAGTAGCAGGTGCTAGGTTAAGAGAAGAGGACACTTGCCACAGTGTGGTTGTGGCGTCTTCTTCGAATTGAAAAAGCCCATATTTTTTAATGAATTTGGTACGATTAGTGGTATATTGGATAGGGATATGGTGGCTATATAAGCTACCAATCACTGACGAAGTGAAGACTGAGAGGAGGAAGCACTTCCAGTGCTACCAAAGCCACCACTAGATGCCATCTTGTGGATGATAGATGAGGGAGAGAAATACGAACTAGAATAATCATACAAAGTTCTCCTTAGAGAACTTTTTTGGGTTGACAACACAATGTTCCTTCTTCCTATTTCAACAATAAGATTAATTTCAGGTGATAAGCCTCTTCTTCTTATAGAAACACGAGAATACAAGGACATAAAAGTAAGGCCAAAACTGAAGGAATAAGAAGGTTATTGTTTATTTATAGGTTGTCTACGTCTATCTTCCCAACGTTCTTGGGCACTGATATCTTGTTCAATTACTTCCCATGAATGATTAAGCTCAACACGAGTATTAGCAGTGTCTAAAATGGTGTTGAACAAATTCAAAGCAATGTTGGTATGATCTTGAAGACCGAGCTCAATATTGGGCTGCCTTGCAACTTGCACAGTCATTAATAAATAAACAGTCAAAGAATCAATATCATAAAAATAGACGTATTCGATGCTAATCAAGCATAAAAATTAACTAGAGAGATATTGAAGATCTCCCCAGTATGGTCACCAAATAAATGTTGAGGAAAATATATGAAATGATCTTACTCAAACATTTTTCAGATCCTGCTTGGCTAAAGCAAGATAGACGAGAATATCACCCTATGTTTATAGCCACAAAACTGATATCTTGATTCACAGGTATTGTTTACAAGTGCTTAGGATGTTTTTTTTATAATTAAAAGCTTGTTGAAAAATAATTTTTTATGTAATTTTCTGAACATATCAGATGTTGAAATAAATATAGAGACAAAAGTAAAGACACTAAGTCAATAATCAACACATATGAGACATAAATCAATCCTTTATTTCATTCCAATTCATGAAATAATCGTTTTCTTTACAAAATTTCCCTAGGAAGTTTTGGACCAAAGTCAAACTTAGATGTCCCCGATGAAACATACAAAACGACTTCTGACAGAAAATCAAAAACTGAACTTGAAAATTTGGATCAACTTGCCACAGATTGTTGCCCATTAGACTCTGCACAATAGACTTTGTCAGTCATGAAAACTAATTCACAAACAGACAAGTCTACATAGACTATCAAAGATAGATCAACACCTCTGAAAAACAAGTGTCTGAATGATGTAATTCAGCCCTGAATCTTACTGTCTACAATAGGACCCTGCTATCCTAAAAATGAATTAGGCTTCTAATGAATTAAGGAATGAATGAAAACTGAATTATCTCAACAAAAACTCAAAGAGCAAACCTTAGTATGTTTCTCCTTCTATTCTCCTCTTGTTCCTCCCTTTTCTTTTTCCTTTAAGAAAATTGGAATTGGTTGAAGTAGTTGAACTACTTCATTAGTTAAGTTAACAAAAACTCAACCAAATTTTTTAGTTAAGGGGGAAAAGTAATAACTATAACAAGGTTTTTTTAAATAAATAATAACTAGTAGGTGGGACCCCTTGTGACTCCCTTTAGCTTTTAAAAATCATAACACAACTAGTTAATTAAACAAAACATCCCTCCTTGTGACTCCCATCATCACATTCATATTTGACAATTTATCTCAATAATAATTGAAATTATTTCCAAAATATATTGCTCATATATCCAAAAAATAATGTGTTGACCAAAATTCCAGAAGTCAAATGTTATCATCAATTTATAAATTAAAAAAAACTTAAAATCCATATTTTCCACTCTAAGATGCAATTCTTCCATTGTTGATGTTGTCACCTTTTGATCTCTCTGGATTTGTCTTTGGTTGAGCTAAGATTTATGCCTAATCTCGCTAATCACATGAGAGAAATTGTCCCTCAAATGCATGTGGGAGGACATGGATTTATCAGAGCCATTGGAAGTTGAGGAAGGGGAATAAATGGCATTTCCTTTGTGAAGGGCATGGTGGGCCTCGATTTTCAACCTTTTACTCGCATGGGAAGACTGAACTGGTGAGTGGATAGGGGCAGCTTGAACAATTTGATTGATAGGCGAGGGAGCAGGTAAAGACAAATTGGGCCAGACACGATGTTGGGAGATTGTTGGGTGGACAATCTCTTTCCATCCATCATTTTTGAGAGCTTCAGGATGCAATGAGACATGAGGGGGCATGAGAATACTAGGGACCTATGGAGCTTGGAAGGGAGGTCTTTTAGGCCTAGTTTGGACCACTCCTTGCCAAATCCAGTTAAAAAAACCATCTTGAAACAACTGGCCTAACTCTTGCGAGTCTGCATCAAAGTGTATGGAGAATCTTGGCCTTCTAGGGCCCTTGTTCCAGTTACCTCTTCCTCGGTTACCTCTGCCATGGCTACCCTGGCTGAAAAATCTCATTCATGTATGCATAATTGATTAGCAAATAGTTTCTTTAACAACCATACATGACAACTCCTTTTTAAAATATGAAATAAATTTTGTCTTAGCAACATATCAGACTCAAGCAATCCAATCCATACAAATTGTTAAATAGTTGTCAATGAGTAGGGGGTAAACAAAGGTTTTGGGATATGCGAGGGGTTGTATTGAGTGAAAAATGTTAAAATGAGGGGGAAAAGATCATGGTTACTTCTCATAGACGACAAACAATCAATTGTAATGTAAACCAAAGAACATATCACTGTAATCCATCCTTGCGATCTTAAACATTTACAATACAAAGTTCTTCTTAGCTGTAATTAAATTTTAGGAACAAGGAGTGGATAATGGATATGGGAAGGCGAGGGGATTGTAATTAGCGGAAAAGTGAAATAGTGGTAGGGGAAAAGAGCGGATACTGTTCGAAAAATCCGTCAAGGAATCCATAAAACAATTATGTATTTAATGCAAATGATCCAACACTAACCAAATAATTATTGTGATCAATTAAATAATCATTGTGCATAATTTAACCATTACTGTGTGTTCACTTGCTCACTGTTCACATTGAAATCTTTAACACAGTGTCATCATACTCAAAATAACATGCCTTCCAAAACAACCTGTATAAGAATTTTGTTTTCTCTCATTTGTCCCATTTAATATTTTAAAAAAATTCCAAATGAACACGGTCATTTTTTTCCACTCTGTCCAGCATCAAAACATCAACCACTGCCTATGAATTGTCTCCTCAAATCAAACACAGACACAAGTTCTTTTAAAATCATGCCCAATTCCATTTCTCTAATCAATTTAACAATTAAATTGTAATGAAACCATCCTATTATAAAACCCGTGCCCATCTTTGATACGATGCACAATATCCATAAAACATACACAACAGACAACCAAGTCACAACTATCACGATTTTAAATTGCAATAATCCCGATTGGCAATTAAAACACACAGTAACAACAACCATCTTTTTAACTCATACCATGCTATAGGAAACACACAACCCAACACATAATGCAAAGAGGCATACTCCCAATCAAACCATAAAACAATGTTGAGTTAAAAATCCAATTGTTACAACACAAGAGGCAACAACTGTGTGCCCATTTCATTTATCGAATCAACCATGTTGAGCTATTGATTCGACTGTTATAATACATAATGCAGAGACTAAATACCAATAATAAAAACCACTGTCAATGCTATTCCATCAACTCTGTAATTAAAACAATCAACAGGGATGAGCCAATAATCAACCCCACTGGAAATACTACCCAACAACTATAACAGTCAACCAGATGATCGACAAAGTGTGACTGTTGAGTTAATCAAAATTGGTCTCAGTACCAACAAAAACAAGAAAATAGTTAGGGGTTCGTTCGATCATTGAAACACAAGGAGACTGTAGTCGACCATATCAACAACATGTGAGAACCCTTCGAAACAACATGGTGGAAACACAGTCCTTATAACCATTAACCTATATGACAGGGTGACAATTCACACTAGGTAGGAGAGACTATGAACATAGGAGTAGAGGCTCCTTACTCGCCAGTAATAACCCCAAGAACACACATAGGTATAACCCTGGTAGTTTTCCCAAAAAACTAAATAATGCTGGTAAAAATGCAAAGCCATGAAATAGCAACCAACCCTAAAGAAAGCCTCTTGGAATAATAACCATCATAACCAACTACGCAGACACCAATAACATAAACGAGCCCACAACCAGGTGAAAACAATATGCAGTGACCCAAGGTGGTTCAAAATCAAACACAACAACCCCGTAACACCAAATACGATTGAGTATGTTTAAAATTACTGTGTGGACATGACTAGCAAGTCTGGACCGAATGAAACTCTCCAACCAAAACCCATAAGAAAACATAGAGCATTCATGGCATCCACCACACAAAATCATCAATGAATTTGTGACTTCAACTATCCAATTTTTTCATTTACAATGAATACACACAACCAACCATTCTAGAGAAATATCACAAGTTTACATAGTTTCCAATATCGAGAAAAGCACATACCAATACATCACTGAGCCAATATCTATTTCATAACCAGATCGAGTTCATGAATGGAGGAAAAGACATACCTGTAACCAAAAATCCTAAAAAACACGAGCTTGGTGGAGTAGTTCTTTCTTCGCCTAAAAATCAGAGCTTAACCACATCAAAACACAATTGAACAATAACCAAGCTACGAAGTCGATCAGTGGAAGAGGTATGGAGTGACGTGCAGTAAATGCACGTCGCATCCATCCTCTACTCATTCAATTACTTAGTACACACCAACCATCAATCCATTAATCCATTCAATTAATCTATGCATGGAAACTAACATCCATTACTTGCCAAGTGCTCTACCCCATATCACATTAACCATTGCCAAACATACCATAACGTGTATCGAATGTGCCTTTATATAAATCAATACATCGTATAGCCACTAACTTATTTATCTATGTCTAACACTAATCCTTTTAATTTCATTTGCATATAATGTAGCATATCATAGTATAGTATAGGATAGCTCCTTTTCCTTGGATTTTTTTCCTCGTATTTCTTTTATCTCTTATCACAACTAACATGTGTCTTGTGCAGGTGAAACATGTAACAAATCATGGCACTAATAGCAATGTGATAACAATGAATATAATCCATTCATTCAATATGGAAATTAGAGCTTAGAGGAGCCAACACATAATACTCATTATCCATATGCTATTATGTTGCAAATAAAACCAATATTTCATCATCAATCATGTAGAACCTTGTAAGCAATGTCGAACAACAACACAAATATCAAATAAGAAACTCATATGATCCTCCAATCTACAAGGGGGTCACACCTATTAGTATTATATATATCATTATCTTATAAATAATAGGCTTTAGCAATACTTTGCGGGTGAATTCCTAGTTGTGATTTTTATCGTCAGCAGTTCCCAACTACACAATCTTCGCATCATCATCATGGATGTTCTTCACAGTCCATGTTGTCTCACAAATGAGCAAATGTTGTTGTGGATCTTCTAAACCTAGATCGTGAAAGACAAGCATTCTTAAAGCAGGATCTACTCCTGCCATCGTACTATGTGTGGTATTCCTCCTTTGTGATACTATCTGAAGTTGGGTTACCGTACTACTTCCATTGTTATAACTTCTATCCTTACTTCCCTTAACCACTACAATCGACAAAGTTTATTCAGACCTTGGAGATGCATAAGGGGTCGTTGCTTCGACACAGAGTCTGGCCCGAGTGGGATCTTCTTCTACTGTACTGAGATGACCTTCTTTGTGTGGTATGATCTAGAATATTACGTCGATGTCTCTCTTCAAACTCACTATGTTTCTCCTCTCTATCAACCACATTCCTCTTCCTATTCATCCTAAATCTCTTACCACTGCACAATACTCCAATCTCTTTGTTGTTTTCATACTCTTCTTCTCTCGACATCATCATCCCATCTGTTCCTCATTCATTCTTCCCTGCAACACTCAGAACATTCCCAGGTCATCCCATAGTCCCCCTTATTCATGAAAGCACTTAGCTACTAGGGAAATTAGATTTCATCTTCACAACCCCCTTATCACACAACAACCTCTTAATCCAAGTAGATAGTGACTTCAAGTATCTTCCACGTGGTCCCTTAAAGAATTCTCTTTCAGCAGCACTATACGACTGAGTACAGTCTATAGAAAATACAGTAATGTAACATCCCAATATACTATCCAACCAGAAATCAATTGTGTGTGATACATGATTACTTATAGTATTTACTTGTCAAATTAATTCAGGAATCCAATTTTTTGGAAAAACAGTGAGAAATATTCCATTATGTTCAACTAATCTCTAGATCCACTCTTCTGAAATATTCGGGAAATCAACAAAGAAAATTTCATGCAAATATGTAAACACATACCTCTGTAGCCATTTCTCTTCATTGATTAGTGGATTCTTATTCTGATCTACAACAAACTCGATTCCCTTCATGTCCAACCATTGTCCAATCTAATCCCTAGTAGGTCTCCACATTCCCCTCAGTCGTAGATCACGGTTCTGGAAGCAAAACCATTTGTTGACGTGTAGTGAGTAGACCTGGGGTTCAACATTAAATCACTAACAAAACCATAAATATATCGTCGCTTTCGTCGTCACCCACAAGAAGGTGAAGTCTCACCTAAGGTACCTATGGGGACTGCAGGAACCATGTTTCTGCAATCATGGGGGAATGGGAGGAATTCATAATATTCACCATACTTAACATTCATCATGTGCACATAACCATCATATAACATTTTCATATTAACCATTTATACATTACGTGTGCGCCATAAAAAAATAAACATCACAACACAACATACATCACAACACAAAGATTTAACATGGTTCACCCCAAACTGGGCTACATCCACAATGGTAGGATTCTTATATTGTCATTTAGCATCATCTCTTTTAAAAGGTGTGCACTGTGCTCATACAAGATATCTCAGTTATAACCCAACATGCCCTTATTGTTTTTGCATATGGTGCACACTTAGCTCAGAAATAACTCATCCATAACATACTCTTCAACACTTCCGTTCTACCCAAAAAACCATTACATATTTATACATTGACACTAGGGCTTATCCCATTACAAAATGGACCAAAAATTCTAACTACTTCTAACTAACTTTCTCCTTCCGCATGTGCCGACTCCTGAAAATGTGCTAACTGTCTTCCTTTCTTCTGCGTCCATTGTTCCTTAATCTATTTTTCACGCAGTTTACTCCTGCACGATTCCCAAAACTGGTCCCAAAATATCCTGCTCCAACACCCATCAAATACCAAGCACAAGCAATTAATAGGTACTACTTGCATTACATACTAGAAAGTAGTCACCAAAGTGACACCCTGGTATTTGGTGTGACTAGAGGATACTAAGATGGTAAGATAAACTATTGAATCCAATGGATATCATCACTTCCCATCTATTCAAATTCATACCGCAAAGACATAACAGTTGCTAAGA